>VXBO01008857.1:42346-107118 GCA_013400135.1 Rhinoptilus africanus | reverse complement strand
AAAAAAAAGAGAGAGAGAGAGGAAAAAAAAAAAAAAGGAATTTACTCCCAGGACTTGCTTTGGATTAACCTTTTGACTGTACTCTCAAACACTGCCTTTGCGATTATCTGAGCAAATTGACACAGGCAGGGGTGCAGCAAGGATGAATTCCTCTAGGTTTGTATTGTTTGTTCTTCTGCTTTCTCGCGCTTTAAATTTGAATCTGCAATTTTGGAGGATTTTAACTTTGCAAGAGTCAGTCAGTTGCTCTTCTCTGTGTAAATTTGCCGAGCTCGTGCAATCCCTGAGGTTAGGAATATCACTGCTTGGGAAGAAGGGAAAAAGTGGGGAGGGGAGGAGGGGAAGAAAAAAGCAATTGGTGACTGAAGTAACAAAGAACTCATCTTTAGGACTTCATGCAGCTGAAGAGGAGGTAGCGGGGACCTCCTTTACCATTAACATTACTAAACTATTTTAACACTAAAGGCGATCTGTCATTTTGAGTAAATTCTCTTCTGCTTCTATAAACACAGCCGTAATCAATTAAAGACCTACTTGTGAAGGAGCTATTGTGTGCAGTTCCATTCAGACATTGCTGAGTTGTCTTTTAGACAGCCTGTGGGGAAACACTGGTAAGGTGATGGGAAAGTTCAAAGTGCCTAACTTCTCAATGTGGATTTTGTTATTGAGACTTTTTTCTCTCTCTTTTTTTTCCATATTGCTTATCATAGCCAGGCTGAAAAAAGGGTGATATCTCTATGCGTTTAACATTTATAACACATTCTGCTTGGGAGGTTCTACAGCTATTTTAAATCATTCTCTAATGTAATTCCTTGGGGGACTTACGCATGGCAGCAAATCAATTACTAATATGAAAGTACTGAAAAAACAAACAAACCATATAGAAACTATACATACATACATACATATTTATAGTTGTGCACATGGGCTTAGTTCCTAACACGTTAGACACCAGTTCAGTGCAATTTTGTGCAGTGAAATATAACCTGATTTACAGTAGTGTGAAGATGAGAATTAATTTCTGTCTGACACAAGCCCTTCAAAAAGTCATAGTTAAACTTCATATTCAAAGAAACAGTCAAATAGATCATTTCAATGAGTCAAAGCAGTTTATTTTTTTATTATCTTTCTATCGCACTTGATCACCTGTGCCTTCAGAGTCCATGGATGTTAACAATCTTTGCTGAAGCAACCAAAATAAACAAGGAAACTTGAACTTAACCTGGGTTATTTTATTCGCTTTCATTTTTCTCAATGAAGGAAAAGGTAAGGTTAAACAGAAAAGTGTATAAGAACAAATTCTTACTCATTTTATTTGCTCTTTCCTCCCTGAACAATGGCATAGATTTTAGGGACATGAATAAGGAACAAAAAACTGAAATAATAATGGAAAAATAGGTGATATCTCTCTATATCACCCATTTTTCCCTATTTCTTTGTGTTTGCATTAAAAATAAATGCATACGACTTTTAAGAATAGGCCTTATTAAAAAAAAAAAAAAAGTAAGTAGCGATTTAGAGATACCCATAGAAAGAAAATAAAAGAACAGGCAGATCCTATCTGTGGAATCTGGATTTCATTGGGTTTTCTGATAATTTAACTTTTGGATCCATTGTGAATCTTCACTGCTTAGTCAGGTAGGGGTACGAGCCTCACAGAAAAGTATATTTGTATCACTCTCTGGAAATTTATAAACACAGTGCCTGGGGCCTCAAGAATGACAGTGCTGTGTTCCAAGTCACTTAAAATTATTATTAGGCCAAACAGTCTTTTGTCACGGTGTAAATTATTTTGAAGGGAAAGGGGAAAAAAATAAAGAAAGTGAGAAGATCATAAAGAAATTATCTTTCTTAAAAATGTAGTGAAAAATCATAAATTATGACAAATGTACTTCTCTTATAGTGCCTTAGCGTCTACCAGTTGGAAGGAAAATGAACAGTAGCTTTTTCTAGGGCACTCAGGGCAGACTGAAATCCGGTCGTGTGCTGTACTAGTGCGAGCCAGCAAACTTTCTAAACTTCATTTTTCTTTGAGTGACAGCTTTTTGGAAGGTATACAGGAGAGCCTTGGTGCATATACCAGGCACTTTGTAGGTGAGTCAGGACACCTTAACTAAATCCATTCATTACCCTGTCCCCATTGGGACAGGCAAAAGCTGCCAATTTGATGTTGGTAACGTGGATGCTGCATTAGGGAATTGGCTAAGCCTGCCAGAATTCATTCCTGAACTTTAGCAGCCACAAAAGAGTATTTCTCTGTCGTCTGTAATTGATTCAGAGCCAGGTCCCAAAAGGACAAGCTTCCTTTTGTGTGCCATCTATACTGGGGTCTAAGGACACACAGTGCTACAACTTTTTTTTTTTTTTTTTAGCTAGATCACAGGAAACATCTTTAAAAAGAAAAGAAATAAAATGCAAAATGTCATAAATTATACTCCTGAGCTTTCTAAGTTACATTATTTATTAGCTTTATTATTACATTCTGGTCCATACTTTCAGAAAACAGTCACAGTGAGTTTATTATAACCTGAATATTTAATGTCAATAGAGCATTACCTTTTGGAGATTAAATGAGGTCTGAAACCAAAACAGAGAAAAAAATGTATTAGTACAAAAAACAAAATTTCCAATGCTTCGGCTCACTGAGCACAGTACTTATTATCATCAGTTCATATTCAGGTCAGATTCCTCCTTCCTTTGAAAAACAGGTTGAAAACCCCTTTGAAGACATCTCCCATCTTCCCCTTACGCATCTGGTTACAAATTTACTAATATTATTCAGCATTACTTTGTGTTTCCTATTTGCACGTTCTGCAGCTACTGTGCAATGCATTGAAGATTTCATGACAGTAGATCAAATACTCCTAATAAGAATTATGAAGAGTTATACACCTTATTAGCATCATCAGTCCAGCCTGGCAACATTCTCATCTCATTCTGTAGAAAATATCCCAGAAATTTAACAAGTAGGACTCCTAGATAGTAAAACCGTTGTCCAGTCCCAGTATATACTTGTAAAAGTGGCTTGCCTATGTGTTTGAGTTTCAAATGGTCTTTAAAATACCAGAGTATTCTCACAGCTTCTATTCCCAGTTTTTACCCTAGAAGTGACTTCTAATTTGGGGAAGCGGTCAACATCTGTATGAACCTGAATACACTCGCTGTATCTTTTCCTTGTATTCAAGTACAACTATATTCTATTGGCAATGTTTTTTCAAAATGCTCATTAAACATACAGGCTTATTCACATGAAAGCACACAAGTGCTATAAATGCTTAGGATAGAGCCAAGAACAGAGAAACCTATGTGTGTGGAGGGCTAATCATAGTTCAAACCCAATGGTTTTAGTGGTGAAGCCTTCCTTCTCCTTCCCACCCACTCAGCAGGAGTAAGCAAAAGAACCCAGAAAGGGGGAGGCCCAGTCACTATAAATGTTGAGATGTGTAATGAATGTGCCATAGCTTTCACCTACTAACTGCAAGGCCTTCTCAAGCAGACTCCAAATTCCTGCTGAAATGAAGACTTTCTTTCCTGGACTAGGCCTGGCATTCCTAGGAAACAATGGCCCTTTTCAAGTCGTCTCTGAAATTTCACAGGTGAAGGGAACAGGGCAGTTATTTGATCCCATCCACAAGGAGCCTGTTAGCATTTTAAAAAGGGAAGACAGAGTCTATCACGGAGGACGCACTGGCAAAACTGGTTAGTGACAGAAAAAGGGAACCCAGACGCACAGCTCAGGAGACCCCTGTGAGGCACAAATCAGTTTGTCTCTTACCTCATGCTACAATTTCTTTCTCAAATTTTTTCAAGCATGGGCTACGCAGCCCCCAGAGCTCAGGAGACAAGTCTCCACACTGTATCACGTGCTTTGGAGCAGTGGCTTTTCTGCTTCCTTTAGCCAGAACTTCGCTTTGAGAAGGTACAAATTAAAGGAAGCCATTGTCGGGATATAGGATCGTGTATGGAAAACACTTATAAGTCATACTTGAATTCAGGCTTTTGAAACGTTCCTTAGTGGCCTTATTTCAGAAAGACAAGCATATCACAGTAATTCCAGTTGACCGGTCATAACAATGTTACTGAATTCATTAGAAAACATTCAGAAGTATATTCAGAAAACATAGGAATGGGATGCTATGAGTACTACCTGTGCATTGGCAACACAATGCACTCAGAGCATAAAAAGATTGGATTTGCAGATCCCCCTTACACCAAACACTACAACACAATATTCTAAAGGGACAGAAGGGCTCTCAGTTCTGTGAACTGCGAAATGACGGAAGCCTCCCAGATGGTTTGAGAGGTAGGAGGTAAAATTCATAACTGCCTACAGCATGTTATGGGGAAGATTACACTTATTGCTTTTTTGGAAGAACTTGAAAGTCACTTGAATATTGCAACTCATTAAAGAGGTCAAATTTGAACTACTGTCTGAAAGCAAATCTGGGTAAATTAACCCGGTCATTTGATAAGTAAAAGTACCAGCAAGGGGGCAATATACATGCTTGAGACGAGTTAAATAATGACTGACCAGTAAGTAAGAGACCAATATTTCATACATGCGTCTGACTGAACACATCCAGGCAGAGGAAAGTTGCCTTGGTTTTATTCAATGTTTATTTTGAAACAGCTATTTCCTAGTATTAAAAGGTGAAACTTGCTTCAGGGTTTCCTTCACTTTCTGTCTCTGTACCATAATGAAGACTAGTGTTTCATTGCTTTTCTCCCTTATAAAATCCAACTTACTGCCAGGCAACAGAATCTTGTGTAATGTTTTTTGTGAGAATCAATGAAGAAACACATTTTCTCAAGTGTAAAGAAAGGTGAAGAACAAGAAAAGCCATTTTAACACTATGGCCAACCTGCCTTTCCATCTTGTGTCTGAAGTTTTTTCTTCAACAAAATGAAGGTCTACCTCTTCATTTTTCCAGTCCATGTCATTAACAGAATAATTCCCTTTTCTCCTCAGGAAAAAGTCAAGTTCATAGGTAAGCCGCTCAAGGAATCATTAAAGAGAAAATTCGAGATGGTTCATGTGACTAAGATGAGAAGCCATTACCTTGTGTAACCTATAGGAACTAGGAGCATTTTTGTACTTAACATGGTGGAGGCTATTTTTCCATTTAAATTCCATCTTGGTTTTACAACATCATAACTATTTATAACCTGGTCTAGTGGAAGATGTCCCTGCCCATGGCAGGAGAATGGAACTAGATGATCTTTAAGGTCCCTTCCAACCCAAACCATTCTATGATTCTATGATTTCACTGAGATGCTCAAACCAAAGTGGACTGTAGCCACAAAGAAGAGTTTCTGAAGGGAGGCAAAACTTCCATAACTTACTTTTTCCTACTTCTATCTTTCATTTCCTCTTCTCTCACAGCGTTACATGAATATGGCCTTTTTTGATTCTTTTAGGCAAAATCACTGGGGCAGAGTTGTTCGTTGGTGCTCATTGCTATGTAAAGAAATTACTTTTCAGTAAACATGGGATGGGCATACTGCCCTACCTCACACCTGATAGTACTGGTTAGAATATTGCTAGGCTTAAGCTGCAGATAGTTTTGCTGTTGAGAGGATACCAGCAACATCATCAGTGGTGCTTACGTTACTGCTGCTGAACGCCCGGACAATTATTATATTGGATCTTGTATTCCTTGAGATCTTCCCAGCATACTTTGCCATTACTGGAAAAATGTATCAAGCTTCTTGCCTAATTTCTTGGACATCTAAAAGCTGAAAATCACACCCCAGGTTTCTTTCCGCATTATTGACAACTGTCTCCCCATCACTGGGCTTAGCAGCAGCGGAGGCAGAAGAAGCCCCTGAGAGAGACAGTCAGCGCAGGCAGGGTGAAGCACAGGGGGAAGCTGCCAAGGAATTGCTTCTTGGGTGAACAGGGAACAAGGGAGCTCTGGAATGTGCTCACAGGACTTGTGCTGAGGTGCTTTCCAAAGAAAGTGGGTCAGTCATGCCACCCTCACAAAGCCTGGTACAGTCTCCCACAGGGAGAAGATTGCTTTACACAGGCGCTCCACCCTCACTGGCAGAGAAACAGGGCTTATTGGCACAGGGCAGGACTGCTTGGTGGTCAGCTGTCCTTGGGACAAGTCTGGCTGAAAAGGCTGGAAGCACTTGAGAGGTATGTGAAGCAAAGAATGATGTTATACTACCTTTTTTGGGGTGTTGTGTTGTTTTGGTTTTTTTTGTTACAGAATTGAATTTAATAACTACGATACTGCGTAACGCAAAGGCTTTAGAATGACCTGAACAGCTCTTTTGGCAGCCTTGGTCTTGCTTTACCACAAGAAATCCTCAAGATCTTTCCGTCATTGTCACACCTTGGAGTTCCCTTTCAGTTTTTCTGTGAGTCTCCCTTTTAGTACTGAGTTTGAAGAAAACAGGAGCACCTTGCAAGCTGGGGTATCATTAGCCCCATTCAGTTCCTTTATTTGTACATGTGGAAGTTGGGTTTTGTGCATTTAATGGAACTCTGTTTCACCACACTGATGTTTGAGTTGGCAGCATTATACTTTTTATTAGAATAAACGTGGGTCCAGAAACTGATGAAACAGAAATAGGTTCACTGTATTCCACTCTTTTCAGGAAAAATAAACATCATAGGATGCTTAAAAAAAAATCCCATGATATATCTTCCTGATTAACGGTTAAAATCTAAATGACTATTTCTTACAGGCAAGACTAACCAGAAAGATTATGCTGAGTTTCTTTGCTTAAAGGAACTTTTTTATATCTCTATTTTTATTGTTTTCACAATTTCCCACTACTTCAGAAGTACGGAATTGATTCTATATCTTGCTTTAATGCTATGTGTTTCTGTAAGGCTCATCAACTAGGGAATAAAATCCTCAGGATTTTAGAAAACAACTTACCGCAAGCAGGTTTCCTTTTCTTTTTCCTTCCTTTGAACTAGTGGAAAAGACAGGGTGGAGGAATCCTTAAAAGAATGAAAAATACTGAAAAGGCTGTGTTCAAAGTTTTGTAGGAATTACAACTAGGAACAGATAAATATCATTGATAGTATCAGTACTAACTTTGGCAGAATATACTGTGTACTAATGTTCTTGGTGAGACGCACAATGCCCATCTGTTAGCAAATACTTTGGATCTTTTCCTTCACTGGGCTACCCAAAAGCAGCTCTTCTCACTTCTGAGTGCCAGCTACTGGAGATGGGCTAAATTTGTAGTACCCATTACCTGTAAAGAGTATTAAAATAGCCACATGGAACCTGACCTACAAAGAACCTCAAAACGCCAGGGCTGAGGGTTTGCTGCTCAGACCTGAAATGTGCCCTCTCTTCCCCACCTCCCGCCCCCGCTCTCCCCAACTCCTGGAGGAGTAAATAGGGCCATTCATACAACAGAGACAGAGAAAGAATTTTGAAAGTTATAAAAAACTCCCAGTATGTAATGATACCTCCTACAGTGCTAACCACCATGCTAACGATGAAAAAGCTACACTCTGCATAGGCAAACTGGCATCCTTTTTACTCTATACTACTTTTTAAACCTTCATGAGGCTTAAAGTCAGTGGTAAAACTCCCGTTGGATCTAGCTGCCTTTAGATTTCTCCAATCATGTTTTAGAACTTAAACATACATAGGCATTTTTCAAACATAGCACGATATATTCCATTAGCACACTGCACTTTAACTGTCCCTCTCCCTTTCTCTTTGTGTATTACTTAATGTGTTACTCTAAAGGCTCTTTAGATCATGGGATAGTGTCTGCCTGCATGTATATGTAGGCAGAGCTAGGCTTAATGTGAACAATATTAAAAATTTTAATAACACTGTCCTGCAGAAGTGTCTAGTCTAAGATTATATTAATGAAAGCCTATAACTCAATTCACATATGGGTTTGTTGGGGCTGGTATAACGTTTTGGCTGTAAGCGAACAGAAAAGGTTCTGCTCTCAGGACCTGCTCTCTTCCTACTGAGATCTTTAAAGCTTAAAACACCTTTTCATTTTTCCCTTACTTAACTTCTCCCTATTCTTTCATTATTTTCCTTGTTGGAAGCCATGCAAGAAATCAATGCTGATGACAGAGCAGGGAGCACAGAGTTTCCGGTCCTATTAACATTTACTAATTTTGCTAGATATTTTCAGCTCTTACAAAACTGGATTCTAGATGACCTGCAGCAGAAAACACAGGATTTGGCAGAGTACCATGGGATAAAGCCCTGGAGGGAAGAGGGGCACAAGAAAAGGATATTCAAGGATCACCTCCTCCAATCTCAGAAGCGATGCATCCCAACAAAGAGGAAGTCAAGCAAAAATGCCAGGAGGCCTGCATGGATGAACAAGGAGCTCCTGGACAATCTGAAACAGAAAAAGGAAGCCTACCAGAGGGTGGAAGTAAGGACAAGTAGCCTGAGAGAAATACAGACAAATTGCTCTGGTTCAGAAAATATTTTGGGGGGGGCAGGTAATATTAGTATTCTCCTCAGCAGATTCTATAATTGTAACCACATATTGTAGTCAGTGGGACAGGTATGAAAATGTGTGGTGTCTCCTTGAATGAGTGCCAGAGGAATCAAGAGAAGTGCTCATTAGCACGGAAGGGAGAAGAAGGGAAGAGTAATGTTTCCTTCCTGTCACATCCTCACCATAGAACCAGGACAGACATGACCTAGCACATACAAGTTTGCTTTTAATGACAGCATTTCACAAGCAGTGAGTATTTTTGCTTTGTTGACTAATTCCCACTCAGGTTTGCACTGGTACCTAACAAGTGAATTCCTATTTTATAGCTCAGGGTTAGATATGAAGCCCTGCAAAAACAACCCGGTCAGAAAACAAGAAAATATAAAGAAAAGAAGGGAAAACCCCCGCATTTGTTAATTCTGAGCTGTTGGTAACCCAAGGAAATGTGTTAGAGGATGTACATTGGAATTACACCCTGCCCAGACAATAGACCTAGAAAGAACCAGCAGTACGCAGCTGATCCACCGAGCACTTTTCATCGGTTCCAAACAAACAACATCAGATTAAAACCCTCTTATCCCTCTGCAGGAATGAAATACATAAACAATCTCTGAATCAATTTAAGATGTAAACCAGTCTCACTTTATTAGAAAAGCTCAAGGACATTTTGACTGAACTTCATTCTTTGTCAAAGGCAGAAACTGCCTCATAATTAGTTAAGTATTGGAGCCTCTCTTTTTTCAAAATAGCTAGTGTAAAATTTGATTATAATGAAACTACAAGGAAAGTTGCATTACTGTCCAAGTAAACAACAATTTTAAATTCTTATTATACCATCAGTCATGTTTTTAGTAGGAATATACTGGTAATGGCTTAGCAAACAACAAACAATACTTTTCTTGCTAGCTTCACAGAACAAGTAGTATATTTTCCAGAGAATGACAAAGGTACGTTATTGTACAGTATTAATGGGATCTCACATTATGAGCAGTGCAGCACTGAATTAGAGAGGTCTGTAATTTCCATCATACTAATAGTCAAATATGATCCTAACATAAACCTTTTGTTTGTTGAAAACAAACAAGTAATCCTTTGTTAAAGCTAAAGTCTTCCAAGGTTGAACAGTAAAGAATTAAGAAACATGCAGACATATTTTAATTGCTATAGAAGGCATCTCCTTCACTTATGCTTCATAAAATAGAAGAAATTCCACAGAAGGTATCAGAATTATACCTAATTCAAATTACCTAATTCAAATTTGTGCAAAGACATTATGCAAGTCATATGTTATAGAGTTTATGATCTGTTATAAATTTGTGATGCAGGTTGAGTGGAGTCTATGTAGCATCCCACATTAATAATTTTGTAGTGTGAAGATTCATTAAAGAGGAGTGACAAATATTCACAAAGTTTTTATCCAATTTTCTCATTTCAATTAATGGTTGTATAATAACTCTGTACTGCAATAAGGTTTTATGATGCTTTAGTAAGATAATGGGGGTGGCAATTGTTTTTGATCTCCTGAATATGAAGCAAAATGTAATCAGATCATTCAGATAGGGATTTTTCTATGTAGTGTATTTGTTTCCTGATTTTTCTATAATTATAATTCTTTTCATGGAATCTCAGCTATGTTTTTTAAGACACAGGATGTGAAATTTAGGGCATCAGCTATGAATGAACAATTAACACTGCTCTCAACTAGTTATTATTATGTTAATAATATATTGGAAGGTTTGTAATTATCTAGTCATGAATGACTTTTATAGGCAAGTTCATGTTTAGGGGTGGATACGTAGTGAGACGCTGGAATAGATCTCCTGACATTCTACAGGTCAGGGATGCAAAATAAGGCTTGGAGTTTCTTCTAACCCACATCAGTCCTATTTTGATTATATAACCACTCAACGTGCATCATTTGTATTAACTGGTTTCCAACGATGTATGTACAAAGCAAGTTTTTAGAAAGATCCAAAAATTTGCTATGTCGTTGGGGCTCTTTTTTTGACTCAAGTCAAGAAGTTAATACAGGATGGATTACATACACTACTATGTAATTCCAACGACAGAGTGGAAAAGAAATGAATATCCTAACGCATAGCAAGTAAAAACTGAAGTGACACATACCTTTTAACAAAAAGGAAATAGAGATGCTTCAACATAATACATTTGAAAGAAAACACATCTTCATTATAACCTTATGACTACATTTGTGTCCACTGTCACTGGTAAAAAACCGTAATTACTCTATTAAAAACATGCTGTCAGTAGAATCAGAGCTAAACAGCTGGTGTGGAACTGAACTGGAAACAGGAGTAATGCTCTTTTATTGTTATTTTCCTGTTTTATCCTATGTTATTCTCTGGAAGGGGTATTTTAAACATCCATCTCACTTTAGTACCTCCAAAAATATGGTATTATAATCTTAAAGTAATGGGAATTTTCAGATCATGTTTTGGCATCACCTCAAGAGCCACTGAAAAATGCAGAAGAAATACGTCTAAAAGCCTTGATCTCATTCACTTTGAAAATTCACAAAGGCAACAATGTCCAACTCAAAGAAAGAAAAATAAGAGTGGGCAAAGGGAAGGAACTGGAAGCCTGTTTAACCTCTGAAAAAGGGGGGACTATTGGCCCAAATCCTTTGAGGTATGAAATTAAGCAACAAATGCAAGGCAGTAGGTTTTAATTGAGGACTACAGGAATTTGCCTAACCTGTTATTCATTCCCTTTCTCCCCCTTTCTTCGTAAGTGTGTAGCACAGCCTACCATCCCAGGAGGGGAAGCTAAAACCTACTTTTCTAGAATTGTAGGATGATTCCCTCAGCCTATCTAGGTCTTGCAAAGCCCCTTCAGGAACCTTTCTCAAAGGTCCACTAAAACAGGAACTTAAATAAGCTTCTCTCGATTCACTTTTCTCCAGACTTGTAGGTGAAAATAAAGCAAATGTCCTGGGAAGTATTACTTTATGATGCATCCAATTCATTATGAAATTCTCTTCAGAGAGCACTCTGTGGACAGCCCAAGTTGCAGAAGGATTTAGACTCCCTTTCCTCTATCAAGTTCACAGCTGGGCTTTTAGAGGATTCTGTGGTAAAGCTGCAGCAAAGCTACACTAGGCTCTGGTACCTGGGAGATAGGAGTGTTGATTGATGTAGACGGGACCGGAACACTCCCCTAAAATACATTTTAAAATGTCAAAGACTCCCTTCCACCTTCATCCCCTCCTCCACTACATTCGGTTTATGAAAGTCATAGGCCTAAATTAAAGAAACCACAGATTTTGCCATGCAGTGTAATAAATGGCTTAATTGGGCAAACCCCTTACTTTTATTCTCACAATGCAGTGAATACATTGCTGATGATCTGCTTGGTTTTGTGCAAAGTGGGGAGATGTAAATGTAACTTCACCAACAGAGATGGTAAATTTCTGTAACTCAGCCATTCACCTATTTTTACTGTTATGATTAAAAAGTGAAATTTGCACACTTCTTTAACTGAACTTTCAAGAGAAAAAGCTACCAAGAGCTGAGAGAATATTGTGGTAAAAAGGAATGTCTAAATGGAAAGCAATTCATCAGAAGTAGTTGTACGGTAGAAGACACTGCATCGGCCTTTTCTCTGTGCTCTGGGTCAGTATGGGCCCATTATGGGAATGGTACGGATGCCTGATCCAAAGCTTACTTTGATGTGGCCAGTAGAAAGATTCCAGTTCATTTCAAGGGATATTTTTGAAGAAGCCTCAATAATTGTTAAAAATCTCCACTGTCTGATGAGTTGTTTTCAGTCTGCTTCCTAGCTGAACGACAGGCACATTGCATAGACCTTGATCTGTGTGCTTGTTAAGTTACTGCTATTATAATTTCCATGCCTTGACAATATTTTTTATTTTAAAGACTGAGCAAACATCTTTCTCTCAATTTGGAAGTAATACTTTCAGATAAATGTTGAAAGAAGCACTATATAGATGAGGCCTGCCCTTCTCTCCAAGGACTATGTGGGAGCATACAGTGGGTGTCACTCTTTGTTCACCTGTGAACTCTCCAAATTATTTTTCTAAATGATTTTTTCATTATTTGAATGCAGGGGTAAAAATACAGCATCACTAAAAGGCTTCAAGAAGAGTTAATTTGTACAGCTTACTAGCCCACTGTTCCTTTGTAAAGGCTATATATGTTTGTAAGCCATAAATGCTGGAACAAGATTCAGAATGGAAATAGGTTAATATAAGGTCCTTGTACTCTGTCTTCGGCTATGTCTGTTTTGATTTTCCTCTTTATAAGATAACACACATCTGTCAGTGCACATGCACACGCACGCACCAACACACACGACGTGAGTGGATACTAAATAAACAGCCCTATAGAGAGGGAGTACAATATTTCACTGACTGTAGAATGAAGCCCAATTTTATTGGCAGACTTCAATGATGCTAGACAATAAAACATTTGTAAGTTTTGCTGCAGACAGTCTGGCTGGCAGTTTCAGCAGCTCTAATTTATTGTGAATAAATAATTTCCTGGAATCTCTGAGGAGTCATTTTAATGCTCCGAAAAAAATAAAAATCTGGCATGCTATTAAATTTGTTTTCTGTTGTTTTGAACCAAAAATACTTAAAATGAAATAATTTTTAAAAAACCCACCCTGATTTCAAAGATAGTGCTTTGTAAATGTCAAATCTCCCAGTTTCACACTGGTTTTACCCATGAATAATTTGTGTTTACTTCGTCTTTATATTTAAAGGCATGCCAAATACCATCTGTTTGCAGTTTCTTTTTTGTGTGTTATTTCTCAGTTCCAGGCAGAGAAACTGTCCAGGTTAAAAAACTCCCATATTTCTGCAGAGTATATTTAGACTCTGTTTGTGTTTCTATCCTACCGTAAATTGATTATTACTTGTAGCATGACGGCGATCAGACCATTTTCAAAGGCAATGCATGCTTGAAGCAGAAACAGAAATTCAAAAAGGCACTGTAAAAACCAACTTCAGAATATGTTAGAAGCCAACTGTAAAAATATAGACGGAGTCAATTAGTTGATTCAGTTTTGCTGCCATCAGCAAAAAAAGCAGCTTTAGTTTCCACAGTTGCTGAGTACATTTTTTCCATGAGGCACCTCACAGTTCCTGCCAGTGGACTAATATGTAAGTGCCTACTTTTCTTTTATTCAGTTCTTATTACCTTGAGGTATCCAAAATATTCCAAATAAGAAACTGAAGCAATAAAAGGGATAAACTTTTATCACCAATGGCATCACTTAGATATCTAATATCATTCCAAGAGACTGTATCACTTTTAGTTTCATTGGTACTCGGCATAAATAATCTCCATATAATCCACAGAAATATAATAAAGCTAAAATCTCTACTAGTAACTGGGAATTATAATGGAGAACACTGGGTAACTTCAGTAGTAGGTCTCATTACATGTATTGTCCAAAATATTTTCTGCAGACTAGTATCACTTTGAGGAAGCAACCTGTAAAACTACAAATTAAATTTGAGAAGCAGAAAAAGGCTACACATACATTTTGTGTGACTGGATAGCATCAAAAAGCTAAATGCGTATTTAAACCCTAGTACAAAGAAACAGAGGATCCTCTTTTTGTAGAGAAGTCACGTGGCCCTCTGATCCAGAGGAGTCACTATTTCCTATTTCCTATTTGTTGCTTGTCTTTATAGGGAACAATTTCTTAGTTCAAGTGCAAAACCAGCATTACTATCATCAACGCTCAGTCCAGGTGAAAGCCTTCAAAACATTCAGATGAAAATGGACAATAAATAGGAACGAGCTTTTCCTGTAGAACAGTAGAGAGCAAGATATCTGCTGTTGGCTTCTGCCACATCTATTTCTTCCAGTTGGCACTAAAAGTGCAAAAACTATCACCAATAGCAAAAGGTCCTTCCCTCTGACTGCAGAGAATCCATCTCAGCCCCCACCAATGGCAGCACTGACAGTCCGCTGAACAACTTGGCTACAAGCAGTCCAAGCCACAAATTTCTGATTCCTTTTGTCTACCTTCACTCAAGTTGTTGAACACTGTGAATTCAGTGAGACAAAGGTGATGAAATTTTCTTACACAAATTTTTTGTTCAAGTTTACTCAAGTTCAGTCTCAGTCCTCCTGGTTTTTTAGTCGCTCAAGCCTACACACAGTATCTTTCCTCCACTTCCCTTGTCGCTGAAATGAGAAAATACTTTCTCTCTTGGTATTTGCTTGGTAATTTAATATCTAGAAATACAGAGTATACTCCAGCCTTCTAAGAATGACACAGGATACATTTCCTAACTTATGGGGACTTTGAGAGTCAGCACATATACTGCAAAATCCATATAGGCTACACGATTCATTATTTCAGGGTGTAAGGCAGAAATAGCACACTTCAACATGGAATACACATTGGCATTTACAAATGGTACCATCTAATGATTCATCTATGTTCTTCCATTGATTTCAGCCCAGCTTAAAGAATGGTCTAGTGGCGTATAGTAACACTCAGTAATTTTTACCCTTAGGAACAGTTTTCTGGACATAGCAAAGTAAATCTCTTATAAATGGTATTTAGTTTAAATTAAAACCACATATCACTCCAGTTATTTGTAATCCCAATATTCATACCAATGACCAACACTCTTTACAGATAAAGAGGGATTCCAAGTAATTTTGTGGTATCTGAACTACTTCTAGGTCATGAAACACTATGACGTTCAGATGCGCTGTTTGTGAATGTAATGCATCACAGACAGTTAATTTACCAGAATTAGTCTAAAATTTTATGCTAGTTAACTTTGTCAGTTTGTGGGTCATCATTTTTATGTTTTATACTGTTGTGGGGAAAAAATGGATGTAATACAAGTTGTACAAATAGTTCAATAGGACCAGGTAAATCTTTGCAATCTTATAATGCAGTACCTTTGGCACTGTGCTATTTCCAGTTCTAGATACTTTACAGTCAACGACCGTTAACTTCACATTAACTTCATATTAAAAGTTATTTGCATAATAAGCTTGCAGGACACTCATATTTCTATTAGGTTACAATTTATAATTTACCATACTTAAGTCTGAGCAAATCCCATAGTTACTCAGACAACTTCCTGAGACAGCCGAAGTCTTGAAGTGGAATTTCTTCTCCCCATCCTTGAAGTGATCACCTCAAAAAAAACCCCAAAAACAACCAAATAGCTTTTTTCTGTTGCAGCAGCTTTCAGTCAGTCAGAAGATGTTTGTAAAAGAAACTAGGTACTCAGAATTTATCCTCACGTTTGACCTGTCCCTATTACCATCTCCCTTTCCTTCACATTACTCATTTTTCTGACTTTATCAGCCCAAATTCATGTATCTACGGGTGCATGGCCTTTTAAGCACTCCTGCAAAACTGTAGTAGATCTTCTGCTTCAGAGATGTTTCTATCATTATATATTATTTTTCTTATAGCGTCTTTTGTCTCAGAGATGTTAGTGTCTCTATCCTTTTAAGTTTAAGACTTTAAGTTTAGACAAGCTCCTTGGGACTGAGAGTTGTTCAACAATGGAACAATAACATAAAGTTTTGGTGCCCTTTCTAACATGCATTGGTTTATTGTTCTATAATCAAACAAGTATGTGTTAGGAAGAGAACAGAAATAAAATATTCTTCATCCTAAAGGCCTCCAAAGATGAAGGACCTCTGGGAACTCTACAGAGTCTCTGACTGGGCAACAAATGTACTTTTGAACCTGAAAAGATGACTGCCTGAAATGTCACACATTAAATGCATATTCTTGGTTGCCAGAATCAACATTTCCATCTTCTTTTTTTCTTTTTTTCTGTTCTGTGAGAAGAGCTGCTATTATAGCTATGCAGAAAGGCTTTTACTATGGCCTATTGGTTTGTGTTAAGAAAACAAAAAACGCAGTACTATTAAAAAAATGTGACTTGAAAAAAGCAACTCCTCAATTTACTTAACCTTTATAGACTCACTGATTTATTATTTAGTAAAAAGTTGGATTGAAGTTAATCTGAATTCAGGAATTCCTAAACTCACATTCCAGTTCAGAATTAATCTCCTTTTTCCCCTCAGTTCACTGCTGTGTGACTATTTTCTCTTTTTGCCTCTTTATTCTATGTAAGATATAATATAATGCATATATAAATCTATTTATTCTTTATATTATACGAGAGATTCTTTCATAAAGAATATCTGTTTGTCCCACATTGTTAGAAGGAAACTGTGTTGCCTAGTAGTATTTTTAACAAATATTTTGAAAGCCAACTATGTTCAGGATACATTAATATGAGAAGCTTTAACGTGGCAAGGATGAATGAGAGCCTGGAGAAGGAGCAAAATAGAACCTCTGAGATCTCGCATTCATTGAAGTTACACTCTAACCCTACAACAAACAGAACAGTGCAGATGGAGGGTGGAATAAGAAGCAAGGACATAACAGAAAGGTAGATTTACATCTATGCTTACCCAGATATTGGAAATATTAATCAAGGAAAAACATACAAAAAGGACTACAGTTCACCACTTCCAATATTTCTCACAAAGGGAGAAATAATGATTTCACTTAGGTGCCTTTTTCATGTAGGTGCCTTGTCCAGATATTTCTTGCCGTAACTCCTTTTCTTAATTACTTGAGAGTTTTCTAAATGTTTGTCTTTTGGTTTGGGTTCCACCCCTCCCCTGTCCCCATCCCCACTACAAGGCATGAATGAAACACATGGCACACAGTTACCAAGTTTAGGATTATATTAGGCTCTTCCTATGTCAGTGGAAGGGAAGAGCCTCATCAGAAGGGTATTCAAACTAACTGAATAGCTATCTAACAGGTAGTATGAATATCTTTCATAAGGATCCAGACTCACGTATTCATACTCATAATCCATATTCAATTACTACAGCAGTAGTGACAGGAATTTCTCAAGGATGACGTTTTTAAACTACATAAAACAAGAATTATATTGATTCTACTGAATGTATTACTTATAAGCAAACATAACAGACAATGAATCTGATTTCAGAGAAGTGTGATTTATGTGTTTTGAGATCTAACAATAGTAATCTGTCTATTGTATCCTTTATATTATATTCTGCTCTTCTGAGGAAAAGATAATATTTCGTTACCCAAATATTAAGAAATTAGCGAGAAGAAATTGTTTAGAATACTGCTATGAAATAGGCTATTAAAAAGAATCTGAGTTTCTTAGAAAAAAAACCAAACCAACTTGATTTATATTTCTACATGTAAGTTAATATATATGTGTATTTAATATTTTTCTTTCCAGTTGGAAGCAATTCTTTTGCATTTACAACACAGTTCTGAGCACACGGAATTCAATAAAAACATTCACATCAACTTTAAATAGATTTTGGATTAGGCCTTTAAAAACAAAAGGAAATGCTATGTAAGTCTCTAGCAGTGCTGTTTTGCTAAGTATGAAATCTTTTAGAAATCACTTTCAGAGCAATTTTTGTTTGCCTGAATGTGCATAATTTTTTTTCATGTTCCATGAAAAAATACAGAGATGGCTAAAGCCAAAAGTTTGAAAAATTGAAGACTAAATACCTGGATATAATTATCATACATGCTCACTGGTTGCTCTGCAATGTCATCAAATAATAACAACATATTTGAAACACATGGCTGTTCTTACGGGTTCTTTTTAGACTACTGCTGCATAGATTGACGCACGTTTAATAGTAAATCTAAGACTTTTTAAAATGCACTGCAGTGTGGTCTCACAAGGTATTAAAACTTTATTTTCTGGACACCGTGTATAAAATTCTGGCATCTTGCATTCAATTTTATGTCCCAAGCCTTCATTTGTAGAATAAAACATATTCCATGAGTAACTACTAGAAAGGCTATGTATACAAAAGGCACTTGCTGTATTTTTTATGAGACACCAAATGTTCTTTGAGACTTAGTATGTCCCTGAGATTGCCTAGAGGGAGAAAAATCCTCTCCTGTTCATTCCTAGCCTTTTGGAAACAGTCAAGTAACTGACAGACAGTGAAGCATATTTTATATGTCATTTTTTCATTAGCAATTGGGTTGAAAAAAATTTCCTCAATTTCTATAGGCACAAAATCTATCCTTGCGGTGATCAGAAGTAACCTAGAAGGTGGTACTATTGAGGAGTGGAATGGTGGTTTTTAGCATACATTGTGCAAGAGATGACACCAAAATTACAAAAATATTTAGTTCTAGGTTGGATCTCTAATTTTTAATACCTCTTCTGAAAGAGGTATGTCTGTTGACCAATAATGCAAAAATATTCAATAGAGTTTACCTCCTTCGGAAGGCAATAGGTTTTTACCAAACTAGGTAATGCTATCTGCTAAGGTATCACTTCCTGATGTCGTGTTAAACACTTTTACCAGCAATGGACAACAAAGTAGATAATGACTAATTGGTTTCCATGTACAGAAAGAAAGATTTTGGTTTGATATTGGGGAAAAGCATTCAAATCATAAGAACTTGGAGAAATATCTTATTTCTACCAAAAGGAATCTGTTAGATGGGCATTCTTCAGAACTGAAGTAAATGTATACTCAATCTCTTCTGTATTCTTTCAGCCATATGATAAACTTTTACATTGAGACTAGAGGGACAGCCAGTCATTATCACAGAATGATCTTCTCTAGTTCTTCCCTACTTATTCTTCTTCATGTAAGTGCTTATAGACTTTTTAAAAACAAAACATTTTTCTTACAGGAATAAATTCAGGGAGCTCTTTTGGCCTTTTTACATGGCAAGACAGACTAGATAAGTGAAAGATTCCCTTGTGGTTTTATAGAATGTAACATCCTCTCGAGTGGCAAAAATGCCCCAGGCAGAAATGAGATTAGCAGAAGAGTTTCTCAGTTATTTAACTGAGGAGGGTGATGTGCCTGTAAAATTGTGGTTAGAAATCTTCAGCAGATCTCTGAACTGAATGCCCACTTCCTAATTTTATCACCAATGCCTCAACTGGAGATTTTCTGTCCTCTTTCCAAAATGCATAGTAAACAAACCCAAAGGGAAAATAAGATAGTTAATATATTTTTGCAGGTATAAGATGAATAAATTAGCTAGTAGACCACAGTAGACACGTCATTTTAGTTATTATAATTACTGAAAAACATTGTTTTGGACTTCCGAAATTTAAACTGTGTCCAGTCTGTTTAGCAGCCCTGATACTTGTCACTCAGGAACAGAAACTGCGATCATGGTAAGATCTGGCCCGAACTAGATTTCACTGCAATGACGTACAGAGCTGACGGAGATATTTCTGAAACTGGAAATTACAACCCACAGGAATTAGAGGATTTAAAAAACCCTGGTGAGATGTAACATTTCTTAAGAACAATAGATTACAACATTTTTATTCTGTACTGCTTTGGATAATTAGTTTAATAAGTCAGTTTGTTTGTCATTCATGCATATAATAAATTAATATGTATGTTGTCTCCTTATTCAATAAGTCTCTAAATTCAGCAGATGAAAATCTCTTTCCTCCACAAAATATGCTTGATCGTAGATGACTGCCAGTGAAAAGTAAACAGCCAGCTCCAATGATGAAATGTGCTGAAAGCAAATACCTTTTGAACTCTGAATCTTTATTTCCACTCTTTATGGAAATAAACACATTTATGGTTTGTTTATTGCTTGCAGAAAGCAATCTTGTTCGTCCTCCTCCCCTCCACCCCTTTCATTTGCAGGTCCAGCTACCGAGTGGAGCCTAATCCCAAGATGTCTGTGTATATCAAGCAGATGTCCACTGGAAAGAGAAAATCAATGTCTGGCATGCAGTTATATTGTGTTTTCAGGCTGCACTGAGCACACTTACTTGAAAAGCAAGGTTTTGTGTCACTATATCTGTATTTCATAATAAAGAACAAGTGCCCACTTCAAGTTATAGATCACCTCTATTGTCATTCCATAGCAATGTGTTTTACAGATGTCTGCAAATGAATTTTAGGCTGAACTCCCTTTGCTTCTGAACCATAAGGAAGTATGATATGCTATCTGTCTGGTATTTAGATATTAAATTTTGTTTGAAGAACAGTTATAATCCCCTTGAATTCATTTAAAAACTGCTGTACAAAACATGACCTCTGGCAGCTGAAGTCTGACCAATGGGTCTGACAGGCTTTCAGCACGTTACCTTTAGCTGGTGGTGATGTAGTAATAGCCCTTTATTTCCTGTGAAGCCAAAAACTAACTCTTAACTCCATGTGAAAACTTAGACGAGGCTTATCAGCTCCTCCATGACACTTCATGGCACTCTGCCCCTCTTAGGATCATGGTCTCTATCTGTTATTACTGAGAGGGACAGCAGTGAAACAGCGGCAGCACTGGGAGCCATGCTTTCAGACTATGTCTGACACAAGCACTGAGTGTTACGTTATCTGCTTCACTGAAGCAGAAAGAGGAGACCATCAGGGAGCTGGCTGTGCTCCCTACTTTTCTCTTCTTCTTGGTTTTGGACACGGTAGTGCAACCTGTGGACTGCTCTAACCTTTGCCAGCTGGCAAGAGTGGCCAGAAGACAGTCTGTCAGTGAGGGTAGGGATGAAACAGCCTGCTGTCTCCGCTTTTCTCTCTGCCGTGATGTGTCTGCGCTGCCTACAACGGAAGGACTGGTAGTGGGAGGCACTGTCACACTGACACCCCTGCAGGAGTCTTTCCCAACGCTGGGGCTAATCATCAGCGTGGGGAAATGAGACCTGCATCACCCCTCTGTTCGCCACTCCAAATGGTATCAAAGCTGAGATACGCATACCACATTTAATTCTGTCTTTGCGGAGAAACTTCTAAAGTTTAAATCCAAGCATTTTTTTCACAGAAGTTCTTTACCACATTTGTTGCAAACAGAAAGACTCTGTTCTACCACACTAATACCAATGAGTTACCCTTTCAAACCACAGACATCGCCTCCATTTTATCTTGTACATTAGAAAACAGAATACTTTGTCAACCACAAAAAAAAAAAAAACCTGAGAGGGATCAGCAGACAAATGGAAGAGTAATATATGGAAATAAAAATATGTGAAATTCTGCATTAACAAATAACATTTTGAATTCATATTTTAAAATCCATGTTGCTGGGCTATGTACCCAACTGCAGCCACTGCAAAATTCACTCATACTAGAGATGCTTAAGAAACAGTCTGCTGAAAGATGTCTAGAACAGTTATGCACAAGTGCACGTAGGATCTTCAACTGAAATGACCTGATTGAAATTGCCAATTTACACGTGTAATCTTAGTCAGAGGTTTTGTATGCGAGTGGATAACATGGTATGGATACTTGGGCTATGAATATGTTCTCCTTCCTACCACAAAATGACACAGAAAATACATTTCAGACATCCCTTGGCAACTGGAAATAGAAATACCATATGCCAAATATCTAAGTAATTGCCAGACTAGTTCCTTATTGAGTGCCGGTCTTCCCTACTGCAAACACTTCTTAAATTGAGACAATTGTACTGACTGTCCAGAACCTGAGCTTCACGCTCAGCTCTGCCAAGCTCTCATTCAGCATAGCTAAGTGGCAGCACAGACAACAGTAGTTCAAGGGTGCTGTACCCGGGATCAGCTTGAACTCTTTCAGTAATGCGATACATCTATTCTGGCCAGACGCTTTCCTCCTTCTTCGGTGCAACCTCCCAAATGCCTTTTGCAGTGGGTAGCATAAGCAATGAGAATAATGGCTGGCACAAACTAACTTCATGCTGTCCACAGTTTACGCTAGGGATTCCTTGATTTCCCTGTTAGGAATACGTTAGGCTGAACAGATTCATGGAAAGGATTCGACCTTGAGCCAAGGGACTTTTTTTGCAACAACCACAGTATTATACTTATTGAGGCAGCATGGTAGATGCTGGATCTGTTTATTCACATCAAATATCAAGGGATAGTAATAATTTTCTGTGCAAATGTTGTAAAATGGTAGCAATATGTTGATCAGTCTGAAAAATAGCTGTTACCTTTGTGGTGTTCTTAACAGAGATTTTAGCAGACTTGTGGGAAATGACCATTGTAGCCTGGACCTTCACTTAGTCAAACTGTAGAAGGATAAACTGTCATCTACCTTGTATTGTGATGCTCCAGTCTTTCTTAAGCCCTCATAACAACAGCTGGATTTGTTCCTCAGACTCTCTTGTCTTGATAATGACAACTCCCTCTCTCCCTTTTTCCTTCAGAAAAATCAGGGAAAAAGTTGTCACATAGACTCAGAACAAACAGAGCTTTCTTCTTTTAACAACAAAAAGAGAAAGAAAGCCTGTAAAGAAATATAACCTCTAAACAAGCCTCCTCTCCTGGACAAAGCAAAAGTTCAGGAAATAGACATAGCCTTTGGATCACATTCCTCTCCAGGGCAGAGATAAAGTAGAGCTTTTAATAATATAAGCAGAAGAGTCTAGAAACAAGTGCGTCTGCATTCAAGTGCAGTTTGAAGTGTTTCCTCAGGTAAGGGTAGATTTCATCTAATTAGACTGTTCAGCCTCTCCCAAAACCTCATTTTAACTTTTGCTTCTAATTCTCTGTGCTCCAGAGAGGCTTTCTGCAGAGCTAACAGGCACCATTGAGTTGTGATCCTGTCCTGGCCTCACGTTCTGTAGCATGAAGAGGATGCTGAAGAGCACGTCTCAAGGGTAAACCTAGATCCAGAAGATCAGCTTTAGGGGCTGCTGATTCACACAAAACTGGGACACGCCTCATTAAGTAGCAGGCACTCTAATTTAGCTATCATGCTTATTAGTGGAACTGGTGGAGGTTACAGAGCCATTGTATGGACTAATGACTGAGGCCATGCAGAGATGGGCTGGTCAGTAGGCTCAATTTATGTGGAACATGCTAGTTTCCTATTCCAGTGGTTTATAGCAATGGCTCATTACAGGAAGGGATAGCATAAAATACAATGTGTATTTTCATAATCAGTTCTGTGCTTAGTACTATACAGAAACAACAATTGTATTCTTAGGTATTAAGAAAGGAACTGAGAATGAAACAGAAGCATTATAATGATAGTGTTTAATCCATGAGGCATACATGTCTTGAATAACAGGCATAGTTCTGGTTCCTCATCACAGAATAAACAGGTACAGACAAAGGTATACAGGACAGCAAGGGTGCTGATAGGGGACTGTATCCATACAAGGAAAGAATTAGAACTACACTCTGAAAAGAGGAAAATTAGAAGGATTAAAATAAGTCATAAAATGAATAATAACATGGAGAAGGTGAATAAGAAATTTATATTCTCAGTCTCTCATAGTACAAGATAGAAGGAGTACCAAACAAGGCAATAGGATCAAACCAAATAAAAAAGCAATTCTTCACAAAATCTGTAAGTAAATAGTGCAACTCAGTGCCTCAGTGCTGTGGATTAAACATACTTTATAGCTCACCCCCCTCTCTATTAAAGAGTGCAAATAAACCCAAGTCATGTAGAAAAGATTATTATCATGTAGCTATTTCCTCAGAGCAAACCCCACATTATCCTTCTGTAGCTACTCCCTACGGCCTTTATTTTGGTGTTTTGCTACTATTTTCTGTTCTGCTCATCTGGTGACCCAATTCATTCATGCCACCAGAAGACCTTGGGTACTTTGCCTTTTCAACTGTTCAGCTGCCTGAGAAAGCTGTCCTTCTTGAAAGGATAGAAAGTGTGACAATTAATTACAGTGGTGAATAAGAAAAAACTAAAGAAAAACATATTACTAGTCTTCATTCAAGTTTTTTTCAGTCACATGGAATTTCAGAGAAGTGAGAAATGAATCTCAAAAGGAATAAAATTATGAGGGGGAGCATCTAAGTTTCCTAAAGTATTTCATTGAGAATTACTAATGTTAAAACAGCAAACTGTAATTGGATAGTGTGAAAAAGCCCACTATAAAATTAAATAGCTGTCTTTTTTTACTCATATTCCTTTTCTACTTTGGCTACCCATCCAAATTTGAGTGCTTCAGAGTGTTTGTTTTGTACCTGGGACATTTTAGGAACACTATAGGCACAAACAGAATTCTTGCTGTTATAGTGTAAGACAGCCTTGACTCCTCTCCGACGAAGCAATGTCTCTGTGACTCTGTCACTACCTCGTCGCTGGCCTATGATGGGATCATAGGGTTCTCCTTTGGTTTAAATGATGAAAATCTTGGGAGAACTTAAGTGGAAAGTTTGCTTTACCATTTTGCAGTTACACATAGGAAATCTCTGCCCGACTGTACGCTAGATCACTGACATGGAGTCTGTGCAGCCAAGGAATCACTTCACCTCATCCCACCACTTACCGCATACAGTTTCCCACCCTGGCTGATTAATAGCGTGCTGGCCCTACAAGGCAGCCTTGTTCCTCTCCAGAGCTGTTACACTTCAGTGGCTGCAAGTTTCTTTCAAAAGTGTCAGAATTAAAGATATGTTATAAATGCCCCATTTCATTTTGTTTCAGGGGTCCATCCTGGTGCTACATTATCCAAGATGTACAGCAAAGTTAAAAGACAAACTTTAGCCAGAACTCTTTTGCCCTTTCTGCCCTTCTCCATCAACAGCCCTGATTTCTCCTTTCAGCGCTGATGACTTGTAAACTAAATATATCAGTAAGTAAAAGATTAGTCCAGACAAGTCTTTTAGCTCTTCAGTGTCTTTTATTTCACCCTCTATCTTTCACCTAGTTCATTGTTCAGTTTTATACTACACTGGAAAAAAAATAAAGATCTTCTGACTGTTGCCTCTGTTACTGGTCTTGTTTCTTTGTGCTGTTTTTAAGAGTTGTGCATGGACATTCCTTCTACTGTCTTGCTCTGCAGGACTTGAAAAATGTAAAAGAAGACCTCCTCGCCCCCTCATTTCCCCCCAGTCCCAGCTGTGCCTCAGATGAATTAGCTGGGTAAAGCCAAAAGCTCAGACACGCACGCAACTTTCTGCTAGCACTAACACCTCAGTGTAATTTGCACCACACAATGAAAGGAAAGAGGAACAAGAAATAAAAATCATCGACTGTAGAGTGAATATGCAATATGTAGCACTAAAACTATTACTATTACACTCTGTGTAAATGTGCGACTGAAAGAATTAATAAACAAAATAATTAATAAAGTTCAGGTACAGGCAGTACTTTAATATCAAGGGAGCCTCTCATAATTTTAGCATTTACATTATTGTCTTCTAGTTATGCTTTTTAAAAAAATCACATAATAAAATTTTATAATTGTGCTTAAAATTGATGAACAATATCAATATTGATGAACATTGGGGTTCTTTGACATAAATGAAATCTGATATTATAAAGGTTGTGGTTTGAAATACATCATAAAGAATGCTATCCCACTGCGGTCTGCAGCTCTGATGTTGCTGTCTTGATTAAGATAAATGGCAGCTTCTGTAAATTATCAGCTTCTCCCAGTCAACTTTGAGATGCTAGGGTTCCACATGATGCTGAGAATTAGGAGAGTGCAAAAAGTGGTGCTTCTTTCCATAGAAAAGCAGACTTGAATATAAAGTAATAAATAATGCGAAGTATATATATGGTGTGTGGAGCTGATGATGATCCAAAAGACATTGCTGTTGAAGCTAGAGTTTCCTGAAAAATTGCAATTAGCTTCCTCTGATCATATAATGATCCAAGAGAAAATTTGAAAAGAAAACATAAATTCTTCATTGACAGCCCAGTTCAAATACGTGACTATGGCACATGGGACAGCAATTAGTGAACAGAGTCACTATTATCCTCTGCAATCATTTCCAAACAAATGAAGAAAGAAGGCTGCAAAGCCATATGGTACATATATTATAAAGTAACCTGTTCCATTCTTTAGACTTACTATTACTGCTTTTGACACAGCTACAGGAAATAAAAAGCTACTGGAATGCAGACCAGGAAAATGTATTCCCAGAAGGCTTTGCAAAACTAGAGGCTGGAATCCTTGAGTGGAAACAGACTTTGCAAAGCAGTCTCCCATTCTCTGCAGCTTAGAGGATCTGCTCAAATGTAAAATACATTCTACAAATGTGGCCATATTTAGTAGCTGTGCTCTTAAGATACTTAAGGAAAGAAAGGAAAAAAGAAGAAGACTTTAATAAGAGGGGAGTCTCCTCATGGAGCACTGGAATGTAGACTAGCAAAGAACTGTTTTCAAGAGAGGAAGCGCAAAGTCAAAAAATTTGTACTTAATGTGCAAGATTCCATTATTTTCTTTCTCTGTCATTCTTCTTAATGCCCCGGTAACCTGAATCGAGTATGTTCTCATTGGTAAAACTGATATTTTTTCTCATCAGTGCTTTATAATTTTTTGTCGTTCAGCCTAAGTACTGGATAATAAAATCACTTTGAGTCTTAGGTAAATTTACCCATTAACTAACTAATCTTTTCCAAGACTCTTTTCCAAGACTTGGTGCCATAAAGATAGATTTGTATGGTGTTTCTAACATCTACAGCAAAAATACTAATAACAATAAGAAGATTCTGGAAATTAATGTTTCAGACCTTTTATCAAACCAGTGGCATATGCATAAGAGAAAATCACAAAGCACAATGTTTAAAGTTACTTGGCTACTTAAGCACCCAAATATATCTGGGGAAGGAATATCTTCAACCAAAGTTCCATATATTGGTTTTTCTTGTGTGCCTTTTCATATATTTTACATATTGTACTGCTTCACCAGCTATATTTAGTTAGCTGGACATTTTAAAGTAATATTGAGTGCACTGAAAAAAACCCCATGCTTGATAATGCCTTGCATCACATTATTCATCTCATCTGCCTAGCTATAGATACATATTTCTTTTTTAGCAAAGCAAATCATGGAAAATATATTGCTGACACTGGATACCCAAACAACATTACGTAGAGGCTTTTTTAATTTCTTAGAATTCCATTATGCAGGAGTGCCTTTCCTGGAGTGGCCTGTATACAAGAGAAATTCAAAGGACAGATAAAAGAGTTATTTTCTGTAAGACCTATTCTAAAACCCTTTTTAAATGACATAACATATGTATTTCAAACCTGTGTTTGTTGGTTTAAAGAGGAAGAACTTGGAAGATCTTGTTAAAGGGATTTTTTTAACCCCAGCATTATGTCACTACATATTAAAAACCTATGATCCACTAACCAGGTAAAAATTGCTTTTATAACATTGAAGAGTATGTTGCACACATGCTGAGACATTTAAATCAATAATCCATTAATTATTTTTTAAAAAAATATGATTCTGCTCCAAAATCGCTAGCATCAGTCCAACATCCGTGCTCTGGAATAGTAATAATTAAACTATGATGAAAGTATACACAGTATAAATGAAAGAAAGCTTGTGTAAAAAAGTGATAGTTATGTTTAATCTGCCACTGGCTTTAATTTCATTGCCTACTATGGGTAAAGTCTTGGCCTCACTGAAGGCACAGTATCTATTGCCCACGGATTTCATTCTATGTGTTCTGAAGAAATTAGCAAAAATCCTTACATCTCTTCAAAAATATAGCCTAGAAACACATAAGTCTTAACCAATAAAACAATAGCTTGTGCATGACATTATTTGGTCATTTGTCATTTAGCTATATTGATAATGTTGATAATTGAGAATATTTATAACATTGATAATTGATAACATTGATAATACAATAAGGTTTGCCAAAAAATTACCATGTTGGCAGAATTAAGGTTCATGACAAAGCATACGGGCTTGTAAAAAGGGGGGTAATTTGCTGACTTATTTAAACACATCAGCAAATATTTATTTGAATCATTTTAAAGGTATTTATGCTCTGCTGAACAGTCACACGTGGCTGCACTATGCCCTCAAGAACCAGTCCAAAAGAGGAGCTACCTATATAAGGGTAGCTGTAGGTTATTCTATATGCAGCTGTGCTGGCTGAAGAGAGAAATAATTAGTCGTCAGCCCCAGCTGCGCTTTACCACCATCCGGTAGAGGCTTTTACTCACCAGGAAAGTGTTACCAAAGGTCTTAAATGTCCCGCAATTGATCTTTTTTTTTATGTCTGGAAGTTCTGTCTCAGTACAAGCTATAGCCTTGCTGCTAATTACTATTTACTTCAGAAATGAAGGATCATGAGGTTGTTCTGACACAGGAAAAGACATTAAAATTTGCTGTATGCATTTTCTATCTCGTCAAGCTGGCTCAAAAAGATAAATGACACCAGATTGTTGTGATTACCGTACACAAAGTGCTAACCTCTCCCCTTAAATATAAGAGGAAACAGTGGAATACCGACGAAGTAACAGATCTCCAAGGTATTATATCAAAGATGTGGTCACATCCAGTTCTGCTGACTCAGAAAATAATTAAAGGGGTTGCACCCCAAGCCCAAACCAAACTGTTTCAACTCACAGTTGACCACCTGCTGGAAGGGTGGTGATCTCGGCAAGCAGGGGGCAATGAGCAGTGACAGGGTGTAAGCTCTCCTCCAAGATCATCTGTGCCTGGAACAGGGGGTACAGTCACGGACTTCCTTCCCCCTAACTGACATCCCCAGCATCTCTTTAGTCATCTTACTGGAAATCTGCCTGGTAGATGTTGATGTGAAAGGAAGGCTCACGGTTACTTCACAGCGATGGCTTAGGAAATGAGATCAAGATCATCACCTGCTGAATTTTAACACTAGTGTTTCTCTTTAGTATGTCATCTCACTTTCACTGCCACTTCCAAGATCTCTGTGGTATCATAAATACATACAGAACATTAAAGCAAAGGTCCCAAAGATCCTACAATAGAGACCACACAGGCCAGATAAAAAAATGGGAAGCTCAGTTACTAGAGGGTGAAGAGTGACAACATTAGCTTTCCTTAGGAAAAACATAAAAAAGAATTGAGTTTAAAAAGAAAAGACAACTGTATACTGGCAAAAAAATTGTGTTTTCTTCCCTCCATATTTCCCTGTATTTCCAAGAGACAGGGGTGGTACTCAACAAAACTAAGATAGGGAGGGTTAGGCAAAGGGAGCATGAATGAGAGATACTAAGGAACAGAAGAAGAAATGGAAGAAAAGAGGGTGTAGGCCCAAGCAAATTCTGTTTTGTGCAGCATCTTGAAGGTAAAACCAAGGAGAATGCTGTGGGGAGTAGGTGGGAAGTCAATAAATGGGTTCAAGATGCTGAAAGGAAAAGTATTTAGAATAGAAGATTATGGTGATGATTTTGGCAGGAGCACCTTAGGCTGGAACGGGAAAGAATGTAGCCAGGGGAAGGTAAGAGTCGTCAAGGAGATGATGAGGATGAAGCAACAGCACAGGAAAACTAACGTGAGTAATAAGACTAAGTTGCCAGAAACCCATCATACTGTCCAGATTTGAATCTACTTTACTAGGATGTATCCTTTGGCTTCCGTGGCTAATGTGGATCTATGTCAGGGCAAAAGACATTATTCTTTAGTAATACCTGGATTTTTGCTTTTATAAAAGAAAAATATCCCCTTTGGGTTGTACCTCGACACTTTGTGAAAAAAGAATGTCTTGGGTCCTATCCTACAAACACTCCTGTAGGTAATTTTACTTGCATAATGAATCCCATTTACTTTTCTGGGATTATTTCTCTAACTATAATTCCTCATGTATGTAGGAGTTTAGAAGCCTGGACCTGTTCTTCACTTTTCCTGCCATGTGCTGGCAGTGTTTTCGTAAGGGAGACACTTTAAAACAATCCCAGACAGGAGCTTAAAAAAGTCCAAAGGGAGCAATTAAGAAATGGCCAAAGCACTGCAACAATTAGGATAGCAAGGTTTGTTCTATAACTAAAGCTGGTGGCTTCTGTAGGAGCTATATAAATGCACTGAGAGCCCTTTTAAATTTTTGCTCGGTCCTTTCCCTCCTTTTCGCAAATGAATAGAGCCATTCATTTCAATGGAGCGTTTGTCTGTGTGGGTCTGGAAAGCTGTCTGAGCAACTCTCGCAGACCCAGGTAGCAAATGTTTGTAGAATCCCAAATGTTAGACAGCTTGTAATACTAATCTGGATGGCCCCAGTGCAAAATAAAGTGGCTTAGTAGAGATCACCCGCTACAAAGACTAAAACTAGCTAAATGATTGGCCATACCAAATTGGATATTTTTAATAGATTGGAAAAAAGAATCAAAGAAGATCTTCCTTTGCCTAGGTCAATGTAGCAGTATTGGCAGAGATGGAAAAAGGCACATGACTTCTATGTGTTGATGTCAAGAAAGAAAATGAATGTAAGGAAGTCCGTTATTAAGGATTCAACGAGGTATTCACTAAAACAAAAAACTCAGTAAATCTAAGCGGTTACACACTTTAAGATAGATGCACACTCAAAGTGAAAGATGTAACTTTTGCCACCATATGCACTTTATTTCCACAGTCTCACTATCAATTATAATCAGGATTTGATGAAATACTCTTTAGTATCTGAAAAGGCATAATGCAGTGGAACACAGGACACCTGTAAATTTATGACATTTATTTGTCTAATGGCTTCCTCCTCACAAGATCTCCTTGTTTCCCATCTAGTTAAGATTTCATCATGCTTTCAAAGCCATGAATAACTCCCACTCATCTATCCATCATTGCCTCTATTCATTTTGTCCCTTTCTGGTCCCATCTCCTTTGGCAGGCCGTACACAATGTTTGCCACTTCAACTCAGGCTAGCCAGGGGGGTTGTTATTCTTTTCTATGCGGCTCCCAATTCTTAGGAGTTATCCATGACGATAGTTCCTCCCTGACATAGCCTTCAGCAAAGCTGATAATTAGTGAAGTACAGAGACAACTAATGAATAATTTTTAAATTGAAAAAAAGTCCATAACAAATCATAGCAGGGTCAATGCCTTCTTCATCATTCAACTTACATGTTGAATTAACCTTTTTTTTTTATTTCTGTTATCCCACAGTTTCCCTTCTGCCTGTGTAGTTCCTAATACATTTCTGACCTCACCTGAGGAATGTATTAAGAGCACATTTTGGAATTACTACAGTTCTTGAGCTATTCCTTTGCATAGCAATAATTCCCTTCATACTTGATTGCCTCTTAAGGAGGTGCATTTAAACCCACAGAACACACAATTTAATATCTGCATGGAAATAGCAAAAATGAATAAAAATAAATGGGTACTGTATGTGACCATCTCTTTCCAGTGTAGGAAGGTACCTGTTTGCAGTGAGAAATGATGCATTTTATTTACAGATGGATTTTAATGGAGCAGGTTTAAGTAGCTTTCAGCTGTCTTTGTGAGAACTAGCCAGAACTTTCCTCTGAAAGGAATCTAGAGATATTCAGGAAATAGCAATAGCTATAATAAATCATAAACTGAAACCTGTGAAAGCTGAAACTACTTGGTGGCACGAGGCTGAAGGGGGAGGGGGAGAGAGAGAGAAGCAGGGGACAGAGTATGATTTGGGTTAAAAAACCCATTTTGAACTATAACACCTCCTGTTGTGCAAAATGACTCAGAAAGGCAACAATTATTTCAAAAATTGCATTGGGGCACAAAGATGATGACACAAAACATTCATCCTTGCCTCAGGTGAGCAGGTCATGTTTTGCCTGACATCTCCCAGTGAATGCCTCCTTGGGTGTGTACATGTACTTTCATACACAGCTGTACGCACTGGAGAACATAGAGATCTTTACAGAAAATGTACTGTAGAAAAAAAAAAAAAACCAAACCCCAAAACAGTCATAACAGCCTTCTTACCAAAAAAATTAAGTTATATTTTTAGGGATGCATTTTGCCTGAAGTTCTTACTTTCAAATTTCCTCACTCTCTTACTGGCTCAAAAACATCTTAGAAAAACAGGAAATATCTATAGTTCCTAGTGAGAGGCCAGAGCCAGCTCACAGGGTACACATGAAGAAGTAAGTGTGAGTGCTACAGGCTGTTCTGGACTCTGTTGCAGTCCCATTTCCACATTACTGAGGGAAAAGTGATTTGTTGCTGGGGTACTACAGAATATTTGATAAAATATCACCTCTTTGTATCAACAACTTGCTTTTAAGATTCTCTACTAGTATGCTCAGAATATGAGCTAAGTTCCTAAGATGTAGCTTTAAAAAACTTCAATGAAAATGAACCTTTATAAACCAAGCAAGAAGAGAAAATTCTTTTTCTGTTTATTAAATGACAGTCAGGAGGTCAGATTCAGTTATCCCCACATAACCCCACTGAACTTGCTCAATGGGGTCGCAGTGCTGCAAGCCAGGGCAGAGCTTAGCCCAATGTGTAAATTTCAGGAAGAACAAACCTTCGGTACAGAGCTCAAAAGAATCCTTGTGCTCTCTGAAGGAAAGGTATAAAGGGGTGCTTGTTAATACTAGTCAACACAGTCCACTTTCTGGAAAAAGAGGGGAGATTTTGGTAAGAACCTGTGGCTCTCATACCTAGCAAGGCGAAATTTCTCCAAGAGAAGAAATAGCCAACTAGAATCTAAAAAAACACTATGTGCTCTGTACGTCTTTATAACTGTATGACACATTCCTATGGGATAGACTTTCTGCAGGAAAAATCAACACCTCAGTAACTGACACTATTGTGTAGTGCTTTTAACTCTTCATCATATTTTTCTTCTTTAACACAAAATTTGTTATTTTCAGAACTCAACATGCAGGCTATATTTTTTACCAAACCTTATGTTGTGCTAGCATTATCTCATTATCTGTGCAAGTCCTGTGCATTACAAAAGCTAGAAATTTCTTTAAACTGTCTCCTGGTATCACTGCAGAGGAAGAAAGCAGCAGCATGCTTGGTCATGCGTGAGGAAGAAAGAAAAAGAGATCTTCTGTATGGCTTTGAGAGAAAATCAAACTCATCTAAAGAATATTGAAGTCATCTTACATCTGTTGGTGCCTGTAGGTCTGACATAAACCCAGAAGTGAATGGTACTCTATTTTATTTAATATTTAGCCACTGTCACAAAGAAAGCCCATGCTCTCACCATGTCAGTTATTTGGTCTTGATTACTGCCTGGAAAATAAGCAGGTGAGAGCCCTTCATAGGTTAAATACGTGGCCAGTGCAGCCCAAACCACGACAACAGCACAGCCCCTGGGCACCCTGCACTGACCATGCAGGATGCTGGACCATGGATAGGGATTCCAGCTGCTGCCCTTGCTCCCATTTGCCTGAGAGGGCTTCTCAGGACACCTGCAGCCTCATTCCCTCCTCCTACCCATCAGCAGCGAGTTAATAGGCTTCGTGGTTTGTGACATGCAGAATGTAGGTGGGTTTGTACACCCGTGGAGCCAGGCTCGTCTTTTTTTTCCCATTTTGTCCCCGCATAGACACAGTGTGACGTTTGCATTGTTTCCTGGGCTCTGCATGCCTGCAGAGGGGGCCAAAGAATTTAGGAGTCTCTGACTACTGAATCCCAGTGAATGTCTCATTTTAGAAAACCTGTGAAGTATATACTACTTTGAACAGAGAAACACTAATTTTTCTTGTTACTAGTGTTTTATATTTTTCCCTTCAGGTTTTGTGGGACGTGTACCAATAAAGTCTTAATGATCTTTGTACTTTTAAAGAATTTTATCAGAATTTAAATGCAATACAAATTTTCCAAAACAGTATGGAAAAAAAAAAAAGAGAAATCATGATCCATCTGTAAATTCTCCATGTACCACAGTCATTTATTACTTCATACTGAAATTTGAAATATGAGAGCAAAGAAGAGGCGAAGCCAAATAAAAAAGCCACACCAGAGAGGAACATCTGCAAAATTCTCTGAAAAAATGCACAAATGTTATGAATTAAACCTTTTCTGGCTTTCCTTACAGCTGCACAACCTCACACTCAGCAAGACAGGAAGGGCTATTGAAATATTTCCTCTTCAGTTTTAAGAAGCAGAAGCCCATACCATTTATTGGAAACATTAAATAAAAGTCTGTGTGCTGGCATACTCAAGAATATGTAACAGCTGATAAAGAATAAAAATGGGAATCATAAAATGCAATAAAAAGTGCAAGTAATTTCAACTTCCATCTTTAACACAGTCTTTACTATGGCTACAGTTGATTTTGCTAGTAAGTGGTAAGGACCAGTGGAGAAGATGGTGCATCTCACCCTGAGAGGGCACACAGAAACTTCTGTAAAAACCTTTTTTTATTGGAAAACACCAGCTTGTGGAAAACGAAAGTGCTCATAAGAACAAGCATGTTCCTGTGACTTTTAATTTTGGTAAAGAATCCTGTGAAATTAAAAAAAAAATGACATGTACCTTTTCAAACACATCTTTTGACATACCAAGTCATTATTTCAGAAAAAAAAAAAAAAAAAAAAAAAACCACACCAAAGAAACAACCATGTTGAAATGGTAAAAATTCAGAAGTCATTTATGCTTATCTGTAAACTCTTTTAGTCCTTGGTTTATGGATCTTTTCCCAAGTTAAGGCTTGTCTTAATGTTTAGGAACGGAAACCTCAAAAATCTGGAGAAATATCCCAGATAAACTTCTTCACAACCAGTAACTGGCTGCTTACACTGAAATATGGTCTGCACCACTGAAGTCAATGTGAGAAGAACTGGGACTCAAAATAAGGCAAAAATTTCTAGCCACAGAGCAGATACTACAGGTCAAAGCACATTTCAGTAAGATTTTCAGTGGTAAAATTCTAGATTACATACTTGCTGATTTGTGGATTAGTGTAAGAAAATTAATACAGATATTTCTCTTATCAAACACGTAACATTCCTGAATGCACTTTCTAATATCTGCATATTTATTATTTTATTTTGGCAAATATTCATTTGAAATTCTTCTTGTCCAATATATCACTTACTTCTATACTGTATGATTTTGCAGGCAGGTATTTTATAAATGCATATGGACACACTCTGCATATAGAAGAGAGGAGTTGGAAGAGGAATATGGTATCACTGAAATATGCTGTGAAACCTCTCTCTGCAGTGGAGAATGAAGAGTTGCTCATGCAAAGTCTTCTACCAAAGGACCTCTCAGACATCACAGCTGAGATGGCATTTCCCATGTGAAATGCCCTGTCAAACTGTGCTTTCAGTTTGCCTGTTTCCAATAACTGGGAAGAAACTGGAAAGATATCTACAATCTTTCTAGGTAGATGCACAATCTCTAAGGAAAGCCATAATGGAAAATAAATGCTGATGCTAGGGAGATGTTTGCCAGTAGATAAAACCGTTTCCTTATGCTTATGTATACTCTCATTTATAGTTTTGCAGGTAAAACCAGAATTTATTTAAAAATAAAATACATCACTTTTCCCAAAAGCTAAAGCTATTCTGAAAGACACTGCTGTTTCTAGAAGTTACACCAAAACGCCAAGAAATAAGAAGAAAGAATCTCAACAATCAGGTAAACTTCATACAAGACAAAAATTATGTGTTTGTGTTATACATTTTATACCTTTACCATTGCTATTAAATGTAATGAATTATGTATTTGTATATAAATTCAAGCTTTTGACAAAAATAGATTAGTTTATAAGCCAAAGGCTGGATATTACATTTCCAAAGACTATGCTGCTAAAAATAAACCTGATGGAAGATTGATACAAGTATACATCAAGTGAAATCAAAGATTTGCAGGATCAAAATAATCACATACAGAGAGAGCACACCAAGTATTTTTCACAGCATATTAAAATCAGGCGTAGAAATGGGCTGCCTGAGAGGACACAGCTGGGCTGCATCACTGTCCTTTTCATCACAGAAAGATGTTCATAAGTGGTTATCAACACACTAAAAAAATCTCACCCTCTCTTCCCTACCCCTGACTTACTCTTTCTTCAAATCTAAACTCTCTGGGGTACAGCAGCCCAGTGGTCCTGTGTCAGTTAGCTGGAGGAGGAATGGAAACACTAACTGAAGATGACAATTATATTTGAGCCTATAAAGAACCATATGTCAGAGCTGCAGATAGTAGTGACACCTTTGTCGCCGGCTGTTAGTCACGTTCCAGCTTTTAAACCTTAATGTATATAGCCAGGGTTGCAGTTTCATGATATAAACATATTTCTAAAATCCTGGAGGAGAATTCTGTATTACAAACACATGAAAATGTGTATAGACTGCATAAATTGAAATGTTCACATTAATTTTCACAAATAGGGACTTCCCTGAGCTGGCTCAAGGGTTTATGTGCTTTGCGGTCAGGGTAAAGAGAATCACTGTCTGTATTTGCAGTTCAACTTGGCACTGAAGTAGCAAATAAACTTTGCTTGTGGCAGCTTTCCAAAGCAAACAGAACTTTTATCTCTACTTGAAACTTTTATTAGAACAATGGATATCACATCTAGTATTTATATATTCCTTCTGTCCTGCACTAACATGGACTATAGAGAAGGATAATTTAGGTAATTAGCTCAAAATGAAACCCAGAAGAGAGGAAAATCTGTGCATAGTGCAATGTGCTAAGGTAGAGAGGTGGTCAGACCTTGTGCTCCTCCGTTCACCCCCTTAACTCTACAGTCTCCAGAAAAAGAAACTTGACTCAGCTACAGTTCTCCTGGGAGCCCTACTCTGGCACGGATCCTTTTCTTCCACTCACAGTGAGCCTCCTTTTAAAAGTCATAATCTGCCCTGGAATCTGGTTTTGTATTTTGAGTCAGAAAAATACTAGCTCATTCTTCTATTTATTCCACAATATGTGATACACAATTTTTCTGACACTATCAAGTATATTTAACACCCCAATAAAGGTATTGGGATCTACTTTTTGAATATTTAGCTCCTACATAAAGCTTGGACTCTTCTGTATATAGAAAGAGCATTTACTTAAAAGTTGGATCCTTGATATTCGACACTGGTCATATACTGTTCACTGTTTCCAGCCATTCATGGATGGGCTCCAGATATTTCCCTGAGACATAAAAGAATTTTATTTTATTTTAATACTCTTAGAGTAGCTGGAAGCATTTTTCAACAAAGGACCTCACTCAGGGTGATGCATTTGGTGAACGAGCTCTCCAAACAATTCTTCATGAGCCTGTACTGTACTGCTGCATGCTGATAATGTACATGCTAGAGCCATGGCACTCAGCACAGATGTTCCACCAATGGAAGTACTTCAAGCTGAGAAATTGCCTGCCATTAATCGTACATTAATAAAAAAGAACTCTGTTTTATCTACCAATCCAATGAAAACCAGTTTATATATCTACTGTTACTGTGAGAAAGTAGTGAAGTTGAAATAAATGTTACTGTGCTATGAAACTGAAGTTAAAAAGCAAACTCCCAGCTTTGTGGACAAACAGGGGAAAGATTTCAGAGAACGCCAACTTGGCTTCTGTTCCTTTAACAAAACAAAACGAGGCATTTCAAGTGGAGGCAGGCATCGATTTTCTTGGGGAGGCAGATTGTCTGAGCCATACTCAGTTTTGTAGCGCATGTGCTCCCTTCCACATGGCAGAGGAACTGCAGCCGGTCTCTCCGGCAGCCCTGTCACGCTGCAGCCGTATCAGCCCCTGTCAAACCACGGTATCCAGGAAATTAGGGATGGGAAGACGCACTAGGTCTATTGATTTGTCAATGTAGGGTATTTCCCTCATTCCTTGTCCAGGTCATTTGGAAGGACAAGAAAATTTCCAAAATCTCACATTTTTCTCTGGAACGTTCTATTTTCATCTGTCACTTTTCTCTTATTTGTGCAAAAATTAGTATTGTTATTCCAGCTATTGCCCACAGTAGCAGAGTCAGCACAAACAAGCCGCTTACATCTGTGCTAACATTTTTCTGTTGCTGGAACTCGTCTGAGAAGAACGCTGTGTCACAGAAGATGAGAGGTGGGCAGAAGCACAGCCACACTGGTCTGGGCATTACTGGCTATGTAGCCATGGCAAAACTCAAGAACCTACAAAAAAAGCTAGTCTGATAATTGGATGTTAGCCTGAGGCGGTATCTGTGCTGTCATGACAGTATGGGCAGCTCAAGACTCTGGCATTTATCTTTCAAACATGATCTAATTGACATTTCTTCCATTAGTGATAACACTGTTTTAACAGGTCCTTGTATATCAAGCTGTTACTTATGTCAGTTGGATATTGTCTGCTCTCTGTTCATGATGATGAAGTGTTTCAAGCTAGAGAAAATATTCCTCATATAATGGTTCCTGCGGAGCATTTGCCTTAGTCTTTCTGTCCTGCACGTTAGGAAGAAGGGCAGCTTGCAGAAGCATGTGTTTTGCCTTATCTGCAGCCTGAGCCTGATTCTCCAGGAGGAACTGAGAAGCAGAAAGGGACCCAGGGGCTACAGCAGCATCACTCAGTATCGCCAGTGCCTCTCTGCATTAACACACCTGATTTCGGACCTCCGTTTGGGACCAGATTTCTAAGGATGCTCCAGCCCTTTGGGCCTCAACTGAAAATAACTAAAAGATTCAGGGACAGAAATAATATAGGACTGACACAACTTCCATAAGAAAACTTTAACATAAAACAGTTTGTGAAGTGTGAAGAGAGGGATTCTCCTTCCACCAACAAGGGGAGTATGGCACCCCTTTCAGCATTCCATGATTAATGCAATCAGAAATTACCATTCGATGTCATGCATGGATATATAGAAACAACAACAGGCATTGGCTCAATTCTCCTCTTTTGTGCAGAATGTACAACTTCTGTTGTTTTTTTCCCTTTTTGTTATGGTATTTCCAATCCTGAATGAAAGAGCTTACAGATATATAAAAAGATTTGGGTGGAAATACAATACCTGCAGTTTTGTAGTTTGTCATTTCTAAAAACCCAAAACACCAGGCTTAGCCTTTTTAAATTGAAGTCTTCAGTTATGTCCCAACCACAAAAACATGCCTATGCTATCATGTGGATCCCAGAAATTACAGTTTGTTTCTATGATCTTAACTGTATAAAATCTCCAAACAGTTATTTTGCAAAAAACATATTTCTATGTTGTTATTAAACCTCTTAAGATCACTTTCTATGAATTCTATTACGCCAAATAAACAGGTTGGTATTTCAGAGGGGATTAAAAAGTAGTTCATTTAAGAACTTGATAGTAACTGATTGGCTTTGTTTTGAAGAATGCATTAGTAGGCGACAGTCTTAAATTAATGCAAGTAATGTCTGGCCAGCCTGTGGCTGTTTATGTCCTGCCCGTATAGATACTTCCTCTCTAAGCTGCTCTAAAGATGAATCCTCAGTGCTATGAAGTATATTAAGCTCCACTGTCTCTAGATTCAGCTTGGATGCATTGGGGTTTGCCATGCTTTTGCCAGCGAAGATTAGAGACCTCTGTTATTAGGCATTTTTTTTAATGGTATATGTTGTACTTCCTTGTTGCTTACTGTTATTCCTTAGTGCTGAGCTCCTGCTGTAGTCTGGATCACCAGAGGGATATTTGTTAATGTATCTGCTTATATATACACACCATGGATTGATTTAGCAAAACAGTAGTAATATTTTTTGCAAAATCTTCACTTAAAATTACATGTGCTTCAAATCATGGCAGAATATAGGGAAATTGGAAGTAAGCCTTAGGAAAGTAGTTTAACAGGATGCTTGACTACCTACCTAGCATTGTACAGTAATGGTTTGAGAAGAAAAACATATATCCTTTGGGAAAGAATTTAAGAAAACCCGAAAATTTTCTTTAATTCATGCAACCATGTTTTGCTAAATGAGGATTCCAGGTATAAACAGAAAGGAAATTAAAATTCGTATCATTCTAAGTCTAGATTAGTGTGGCATGGAACCAAAAGTGAAGCATAGCAGCCATAGAGAAGATACACAGTGTCTCTTCCAACAAAAATTACATCTGCTAATATTTATGGCATGAACTTTTCTTTCTTACAAAATTTGTATCTACTCACCCCATTTTTCCCTGAGGGAATCTATTGCCTTGGTGATGACAGATTTGTTTAAAGAAAGATTTCACCTCAGTAAGCAACCAAAAATCTGCGTTTGATAGACATAATGTAAGAAAGTAGGGAAGATCTCATTTTCTTGGTCTTGGCAATGATCTTTTTGAGGAAAAATGCATATATTTTTATTTGACCAGGTCACTTGTATTATTATTGCTTACTCAAGCAAGTGCTTGAATAAACATGAATATCAATGAACAAACCTAGGATAAATATCAAGCTATGCTTTTTCATGCAGAATAATGTCAGTTCATTTGTTAATCTGTATTCTTTTTTCACAGGGTTTAACTGTAAGCAGCTGTCCACATTTCATCCTAATAATTTTTTAACTTGTATTACCATAAAAAAAACCCTTGATGCATTTATTCAGGCTAGAGTATTCCATAATGCTTTCTTATCAAACAATCTCTTCTTCAAACAACAGGCCTGAATTTTGCTTCAGTATTGTAAATAAATTCAGCTCAATGTTGCATTTAAGCAGTATAAAATTCCATACATAAATAAAGAGCACGAAGCAACACATGACAGATAAGACTTTGGAATAGGAATGTATCCATTCACATACCACTTCAGTAAAGATGAGTACATTGTTTTGTTTAAAGGTTTTCAACATACTGCCTTCTGCTTGAAGTTGATTCCCTACAAACGAAATAACTGTCCGTTTTGTACTTTGGTGTGCAGAAGATGATAGAGGCAGGATTCCACTCACCACTGCAATTCCCATCCCTTACTAGAAATTCTGGTTTTCTAATTACCAGCGAAATCATTCAGATCATGGAATGTGTTCTGGGTCAACCTCTTTTCTTGGGATGAAAAGAAGCAACAGAGGTCACTACAAAACTATGGCACCCTTTTTTGTGACTATTCCAGCTGAATTCTGGATCCAAGTCTAGAAGCACAGTGTGAATACCTATAAGTCAAATAAAGGAAGAAGGTTTATAAAACTGCTTGAGTGACATAGGACCATAAACATATTTCCAGTATCAGAAAGCTCATCAAATAGAGATGCATTCTATTGGTATCTGATTCCATAAGTTTCTGAGTTGTGAGTAATTATATCTGATTTCTAGGGGCAATCATGTGTTTAAACAATATGAACTATGTTCATAAATAACTGAAGATAGTAAATTCAATTGCAAATAAGAGGCAGTTGTTTAGAAATTTTGGTGGTTCTGACTCAGCTGCTTTTGGCTGGAACTTTTCTTGGCCTTGTTCTTTCAGCAATAAAATCCCATTAAAAATCCTGGGCATTTGAAAAGTGCAAGGATGTCAGATTTGGTGGCATTGGTCTTACATTCAGTTGTCTGCCATGTTTGTGACCGAGAGATAAAAGTAATGGTAGTCCTGTGGTAGTGCAGCACAGTGATGACTTATCCAATCAGTCAAGAGTGGTAGGAGATCACTGTATGATAAAATAAGCACAACAGATTAATAAGATCAGATCCTAAAGCACATTTTGCCTTTTAAGAAAAGCCTCTGTCTTCCTCAATAAGCAATGCCAACAGAAGCTATTTCAGATGGTAGTGTGGTTACCACATACTTTCTCAATGTAGTAGCTGTTCTGTCTTTCCTGTCATGAGGATATATGGATTTCATTTTGTCACTCTACTCAGGACTGAGAGCAGTAGGGATGTTCTGTCTGTTTTCATGTAGGCAGAAAAAGGTTTTAGTGGAAAAAGGCACTATATGCTAATATTTGCACCTTAAAAAAAAATCTAAATACATTTTAAAAAGAAAATTTTAGATAAATTCCTCTTAGCCTTTGACACTTAGTCTACATTTCCCTCATCTTCCAAGACAGATTTAATCAATAGTTGCCTTTGCTGTGCACTGGTAAATGTCTGCATAATTTATAAGCCACAGGCATCCAGGATAGAGTGAAGGAACAAGCAGTACCTGGTTAAGACAGAAAATAGCAAGTGTTTATGAAAGGTGCGATGAAGGTTTTCATGCGGCAGTTTATCCAACTGTGAAAATATTAGTTGGGTTATTACTGAGCGAGTCCTCAGAGCTTTTTTGGCTGCTGACCAGGATAAATGGTCCAAGCAGAGGAGCTGACTGCAGATCAGTTACATATCGAGAAGACACAAAGACACAAGAGAAACATGACCCAAGAGAGAACCGCATGTGGGTCAAGAGATTAATCCAGCATTTCCTGAGTTATTTTTCCCTGTGCCCTCCTCCTCAGTAGACTCTACTCTTCTTTCCACATTCTCAACTTATCCCACCTTGCACTATCCTATGGGTTTACACCATCTACAGTTGCAAATGGTATTGAATCCCTTTCTTCAGGATGATTTCTGGTTTGAGAGGCAGTGGTATAACTGCTAAGAAAAAAAAAAATTGCAGCACAAAGAAGGTATAGGGTTCATCGATATCACCACATCGTTTCACTGAAAATATTATCTTAAAATCCCAGACAAAAAAAGCCCCACCCAAATGTGACTTTTCTCCCTCGTGTGACATCTCCCTCATTAACACTTCCACAACTTTTCCACACTCCAGAAATAATTCTCACATTTTATTCAATCGTGTGTACGTTTGCATCTTGGATGGCCTTTCTGCACTCATCAGTACTTCAGACTCTCCAGTGAATGTCCCTCTGAGACCTTGTCAGTCATGCCACTGCTGTTCTGCAGTGTGCTCAGAGAACAATTTGAATGAGATTTATTTCAGACAAAGTGAGAATGAGTTTGTTTATCTGTCCTGACAGGTTGGAAAGATATCTGTTCTCAGATACTCTTTTGTATATTAGTTTTTCACCTTGTTTAGGTCAGGCTAAGCAGCTTGTATTTTGCCACAATCTAGTATGCAATATTTAAAAATACTGTAACAAAATTATACCCTAAAACCAAAAGAAAGCTGACATATCCTGAAATCCATATGGAAATGGAAGCTCTTGTTTGCTCTTGATTTTATAAGCAAACTGCTTAGGTACTATTCAAGATACAACAATGTGAAACATGGGATACCTTTGGGTTATTATCATTGTCATATGTTAGAATGTTCTTTTGTTGTTGATGATTTCAGAAGCAGGCTGGAGAGATCATCCATTACTGCTTCAAATCCATCCAGCATCTCTGAAATATTAGGTATAGCATCCTTAACTGCTGAAGTAATATTGCACAGAAACCACTGAAATATAAAACTACCCCAATGAAGTTTTGCAGCATCTGGGACATGCTCTGCTCAGCGCTTTTCATATCACAGAATTATAGAACTGTAAGAGATCTTCCTTGCAGAACTCACTTCTCTTACTGCAATGAAGCATTCATTATCATCTGCACATAGAACGAGCTTTTGTCTGGCCTTGTCCCCAAATGTGAAGGATTGCATAGCCTCAAAGGGTAGCCTAGTGTAGTGTTAAGGTATTCTTAATAGTTTTCCTAATTGGGATTTGCTACTTAGTTTTCCTGAAATCTAAGCTAAATATTCCTGTTGTAAATTAGAGTGGTGTTCTTAGGATTTTGTAGTCAAAGAACATAGAGAATCAGTTCTCTGACAAACATTTTTACACTTGAGCATCTCACACATAACATTTGATGACCTTTATCACAAATCTTTAATAATTTTGACTTTGCCAACACATAATCACATTTTCAACTGTGCCAACTGCAATGTGTTTTTTCTCAGCAGCTTCTAATTTTCTCCTGTGGAAAGTCTGTTTTATGGTTTTAGTACACAGATAAACTCAATTTATGATTGCTAACACTTGCATGTACATAAATGAGGCACTGGTATCTCCATCACAATGACATACTGTCTCCTTGCTATCCCATCTTTTAAATATTTCTATAAAGTAATTAGCAAAGTGTGTGACAACCTGCTCCATACACCTTCGCTTACATACCTATACCATCCCACACATTTCCATCTGTTACACTCCAGGCTATGCACAACATTCTGCTCATAAAATAAACCTATCCTGTTCAAATCCACTGTGTCTATTTCTTTATACTATTTAATTCTCAAAACAGTATGACTGCAAGGCAATTTGACTCTATCAAGGATGTCCTATCATTCATTCTTTCTTTATTTGAATATTATTTTAATTTGTATTTTAATTTGTAGGAACCAGTAAAGAACTCTGTCATTGTATTAGCAGCAGGACTAATTAGTGCTGCTTAGTATGTTTTTCAATGTAGTTCTGAAATTCAGAGCTTATAATGTTTACATGTTTTTGTATGTGGTTGCTTTGCTATACGCATGCTGTGCTTCACGCAACCATTTTAATGTGTTGTTTTTATTACAAAAAAATCTGTTCTCTGCTGATCATTTATCTCTTGTTTTTATGATCAGTTCATATTTCTTAAGTAGATGCTCATTTAACTCTTCAGTTGCAAAAAACTATTTTAAGATATCCTTTAAATTTCACATTCCTGTGTTGTAGTAACAATGAATAACAGAACACAAATGGCATTGTAATTCCTTGTCAGAAGGACAAGTACAAAAGAAAAGATTTCAGTAGGACAGTCACTATTAAAATTCCATCCACCAATCTTTAATTCAAATATTTGCTTTACTTTGCAGTTCTATACCATCGTGGTTAACGTTCTCGTCTGTGGACCATTTTTAGTAGATATGTCATACCTTTCTCACATCATAATTTTGGGTGGCTTTCCCAAGTGACAGAAAAATTGCAACCTGCTGTTCTCATTCTTTGCCAGGTGTCTGTTTAGATAGAATACTTTGATTACTCCATTCTTTCCAGACACTACATTTTTCATTTTCTAAAGATATTATAATAAAGATAAGACATAGTAGAAGACTGGTATGACATAATCTTTCAGCTAGCCTAATTTCATATGTGCCAAAGCTATACAAAGTTATAATTCCAATCTGGATAAAGGCCATATATCTTGGTCTTTATGACAACTGCAACCAAGTTTTAGGTATGACTATGTCAAATTCCTCTTTCATAAGTGAGTCTCTATTTATTTGTTTGAAGACTTATTTTTTTTCCCCTCAACAATGCTGAGTATCTACTTGGTGTTATTTGGAAAGCCTACAGGACCTTGAATTCTTTCAAGCTTATTTTCTGGCATTAAATCTCTCCAGCCAAATGAAAGTATAGACTTGTATTTCTAGTTAGTAAAGCATTTTAGGCATTAAATTACTGGTTACTAAATATTAAACTTGAAAAGGAAGTGGTCCTTTACATTTAGCTAAGGTTAGTCGGTGAAAATTGTATATTTGAAAGGTGTAGTTCTATATTTATTCCAAGTTGAATCCACTTAACCACAAAGAAACGGTTTTCTAGTCTCTTGCTTCTAGAAAATCAAATAGAAGCTTGCAATTACTTGAACTGCGCACCATCTGCTACAACATATATCTGCATACCACCTTCAGCAGGAGTCAGAGGAATATGTATGTCTGTGAAGTGGGTTAGTATTCTCGAGGCTTAACTTATTTCAGAATAACTCTTGTTGTTAAAAATATTGTTCGCAGTGGTAAAGATATGGACCTGTTGGAGCGGGGCCAGCGGAGGGCCACGAAGATGATCAGAAGGGTGGAGCACCTCTGCTATGAAGACAGACAGAGAGAGTTGGGGTTGGTGGAGCCTGGAGAAGAGAAGGCTCCAGGGAGACCTTATTGCAGCCTTTCAGTACTTAAAGGGGGCTTATAAGAAAGATGGAGACAAACTTTTTAGCAGGGCCTATTGCAATAGGACGAGGGCTAATGGCTTTAAACTAAAAGAAGGAAGATTTAGACTAGATATAAGAAGGAATTTTTTACGATGAGGGTGTTGAAACACTGGCACGTGTTGCCCAGAGAGGTGGTAGGTGCCTCACCCCTGGAAACATTCAGGATCAGGTTGGATAGGGCTCTGAGCCACCTGACCTGGTTGAAGACGTCCCTGCTCATTGCAGACGGGTTGGACTAGATGGCCTTTAAAGGTCCCTTCCAACCCAAACTATTCTGATTCTATAACGAGGAACTGAGTAGCATTCTTGAGCCTCTACTTGAGCTCCTACTAGCAAAAAACTTTGGCATATAGAAATAACAGGGAATCTTTCCATTAATTTGTTTGATTTGGAGCAAGTCTTTGGGAAAAAAAAATAATCATTTCTCAGTTCCCCACAGATTTTGAATTTTTATATAGTTGTAACAATTTGTTTCTCTTTATCTGATTAAATGTCCATGGAAATCTATTTAAACAGGTTCATCAGTATCATAAGTCAAACCATATAAAATTTAGAACAAGCATCGGCATCTGTTAGCAGCTATTTTCTTAGCTTGGGAAGTTCAGAAAAGTTAGAGCAGCATAGAAACCAGTTCTGTGAGAGAGTATTGATGATTTATTTGAGTAAGTCAGGGGCAGCATTCTCAGTGGCACAAAAAGGCAGCAAAATACCCCATCATCCCTTGAAAAGCAATTGTATGCCTGTTTTCTGTTGGATTCTACTGAAAACCCTTTATTTGTATCCACTATATTATCAACTTTGAGTGTGAAAACTGGAAAGAGCAACTTCTCTCTCTGTAAGGAATAGTTTTGTTTCACAAAAATATTTTTACCCAAAAGTAATGTCTTTCAGCACCTTTTTGCAGACCCATTAGATAAAGTACAGGAATTTGATCACTTATCTAGAAATACTGTAGGAGAACTTCTTTTAAATAAATACAAAATCCTGACATTGTCAAAGAGATTAAACACCCAATAAAGGCCTGAACTTGAAATGTACTATATTTTGGTTATTTAGTCTTGATATATTTTTCTTCTCCTTCAATTAATCTGGACTATATCTAACGGATATTTACTTCAGTATGACATACCACGTGGGTATGTATTTATATTCAGATTTACCTAGTGAAATCCAAATAAAAGTAAAACATTTGAAAAATACCTGATTTGGAAGAAAAATTAATGACATTTTTTTTTCAGAATATTCAACTATTAATAGTCATGGAAGGATGAGTAGGATGTATTTCTATCACTTACCGTGCTGGATTTTCTAAGATAATTGCTATGTTGAGTGCTCAAAATTATTTCCTTAAATATTTCTTTTATTAATATAAACTCCTTTACTGTCAGTTAGTTTATAAGCATATTCCATACAGATTCCATCAGAAAGTTTGATGCAACTTGAATATTTTTTAAATGAATATTTGAGATCTGGCATATTAGCCACAATGCTCAAAAACTGGAGACAAAGAATCTTGATCACCTGAGAAATTCCAGCATTGCAACACTTAAATTGCTCTATCTTGATATAAATGATGGAAGAAAATAGTTTCAAAATAGCAATTCTGAAAAAAATAACTTTGAAACATTAGTCTTTACATGTTATTTTTGTGATATTCCTAGAACTCAATGGGGTTTTCTTTCAGCTTGTGCAAGTGAGCTGAAATGCTTGAGCTTTATTAAACTAATTTTTAAATTAATAAATCAATACTGTACCACTATATCTGCAGTAGTACTGCAGCTCCAGGTCTTGCAAATCTTATGTAAATTGCTGGAACTTCAGGCCACCAAGGAGTCCTATTCAAGATGGAAAAGACTCAAAGCAGTGTATTGAGAGAGCAACACAGTTACGTAGTTTATTAGAGTGTTTTGAAATAACAGTTTAATTCACATAAGAACAAATAAGTTCTGATCTGGGTCAAGCAAATTTTAAACAACTGAATTAATTTTGAGTTTCCTGATCTGAAAAAAACCACACCAACTTAAAATTGACATCCATTAAAAAGTTTAGTTTGTAGGAACTGCATTGTCAGTTGAGAATATATTATCACATGAAATTTCCAACCATTTCTAGTTTAAACATTGTATAAAATGCTGCCTCTGCCAATTAGACATGCATCAGTCCTTCAGCACAAAGCCATTTCACCATGTGATGTTCTAATGCAAAAGGCACGACATTCATGAAAAGAGCACTGGTTTTGCCAGAGTGAATATTTAGTTATTCTTTAGGTTGTCATTTGTGGGTTTATGAAAGAACAAATGTTAAAAAAGAGAGAAGGCGTTCTCTTGCAAGTAGAGAGGGCTATAGATGATTACAATACGAAGTGCAACATAATCATATATTTACTGCACAAAACCAGCCACAGAAATATATAACAAATATATACATCCATTTTGAGAGTTATAGCAGATGTTCACCTATTTGAAGTGAAGGCCAACATCTTTTCCCACTCCCACAAAGCCCTGCCTAAGAAAAAGAAAAGCTCCATATAAAACCAAACAACAAAATGAACACAGACACTTTTCCTATATACAGATCTCAGTTCCCCAGCCACTCAACTTGAGGCTTTTGGGTTATAGAATGACCTAAAACAGCTGAAAACATTCAGAAGATGCAGGTAATTGCTTTATAACTTATTTCAACCATTGCATTATAACAGTTTTGAAAATTGCCAAGCTGCAGTAAAAGCCACCCTCACCCCACTTTCTTTTTAAATGTCACCTGCAAAGCAAAAAAAGGAAGAAAAGTCTCTTTTACTACCTAATGATTGTTTGCCCATGAAATTCCAGCCAGGTTCCTCTTCAGCCTGAGAAGATTCGGATTTATATTCCCAAGTGAGAGATATGGACCTTGGAGCCCATTGCCATGACCAGGCGTGCATTTTCCATTAAACAGATATTGGCTAAAATTAAGAAAACCATCTGGAGAGGAAAAAAATAGAGGAAGGACTGCACCAGCATGGAATATGTTATGAACTGGCAGTGCATCCCCTGCAATGCAGGCAAGGAGGTGAACACACTCAGGGGAAAACACAGGGGAACATACACAGGGGAAAAACCTTCACTTCCTAGGTGAGTACTATTAACATTTCGCTCATCTGCAAAAAGGAACCAGACATGAGGTCTTTGCAAGGTACCTATGCTTGAATGGCCTCACTCTGGTTTATAAAAACCCAGTTCACCTGGGCATCTCCCTGCATCTCTGAGCAAACTGTCTGCAAGGCAGAAATTAAGGTTTGTATTTGCCTTCTGCATTTGTTGTCAGCCAACTCCAAGCAGCTGCACCATGGACTAATTCAGGTAAAACATTCACAGATTTCAGCTGGAAAAAAAATCTTTAAACATATAAATTGAGACATAATACACATTTACAAAAGGGCTTGAGCCTGAAATATGTATCTAAAATCCTAAAGTTTTAATCTAGTCATCTAAGTCTAGTGAAAAACACCACTGACATCAGTAGGGCTATTCATCTGAATATTGCTGCCACTAGACATTGTCAGTGATGTATTTAGAGGCAGTGTATGCCTCCAGAACTCATATCTAAAGCAAACTCCTGAGGAGAGGAACATTTGTGTCTTGGGGCAGAGCAAAAAATAGCACAAACAGATTCTCAGGTCCTAAGTGTAGCTACCATATAAATTAAACAAATAAGAAAATTAATAGGCTTTTTCTCACACCTCAGTATTCTCTCAGTATCAGCTCCATGATAAAGTATTTATTATTAATGACTTTGGGTCAGGCTGTGGAGCAGAAATCACAGAAATCACAGAAAAAGCTCTTAACTTTGCCTATACTCTGGAAAAAGATTCTATGCTGTAGCATAAGATACAGTTCTCCAGGCATGCACCACAGCTTCGTTCCCCAGCAGTAGGGGATAGCTCTCATTTCCAGTCTGTAGCTACCGCATTACACTGCAGATCTCTACTGCCTCTCCCCCTCTATTACCTCAGAAAGGAAGCCAGGCCAGGCTCAGGGAATATTGCATGCTCAGGTCTATAGATGTAAACAAAGATTAGCTCAGCTGAATCACAGGGACTCACCCAAGGGAGTTACAACTTGCTCTAGAATTACTTCACAATTCTTTTATTCTTGGTATTTCCTTTTCCACATTTAATACTGGTGTGGAGCATGGTATGAACAGCAAACAAGGGTTCCCTGGCCAAAAAGCTCTGAAAATGTTTACTTTGAAAAATTTAAGTATTCACAAAAGAAGGAGGTGCTCTTCTAAGTGCTTTTCTACATGATCAAAGAGTATGGTTTTGTTTCTGGTTCAGAAAAAGGTCTGTTCACTAAGAATAGATTAAACTGTGAAAGGAACATTGATTTGAATGAAATATTGGCATACCAGTCTCTTTTTTTTTAATGAAACCTTTATGAGATGTGATTCTTAATAAACAGGGATTTTAAAATTAAAATAATATATTTTATTTAAAGCTCCTGAACAGTTTGAAATACACATATTGTGCTATAGCTAAGGATTCTGAATCAATACCTCACACTGAGAGCTAAAATAGTGAAACATTTCACGAGTTTACTCAGCTGTGAATAAAGTGTTTCCTAATCTCATAGTTAATGGAAGGGCTGGAGGAACAAGGGGAAAGCAATGAGTATTCAATTCTGAATTATCACTAGGTAGGAATGGTACTTTTTTTTCTATGTTTCAATATTTGTTGAGCTCTATTCTGAAAGGATATAGATTTTGGACTAGTCTGAAGGGAAAAAAAACCCAAGAAACAAACAAACAAAATAAAAACGCAATAAAAGAGCAGATTTGTTCCCCCTTGTTATATTCCATAGTCATCACAGCAATTTCCAACACACCTAGCAGAGCTGGGATGCATGACAGCTTCAGGAGAAAAATCTCTGCCTAACTCTCCAAAAGGTAAGTATTTGCTGCTTTTAAGAATTAAGTCTAATTATTCCAGGTCTACTGTGTGTTAAAATAATAATTAAAGAGCCCATCAGTGTCTCATTTCCTGCGACTTCATTGAGTCAATCCTTTCCTTGACTGAAGAAGGCAGTCCTTCAAGAATTAGTGAGAGTATTTCAGAAATTAAGTACAATTCGAAATACAGAAAGGGTGGCAACTTGACCTGTTCCAAACAGGTAAATACATATTATGTGCATACCATGGAAAACATGTATTGGTAATTTCCTTCATTTGTCAGATGTCCAAGCAAAGTTTGTACTGTGAAAGTGCTACCTTCAAGGGACTCGCCTTACAAATCTTCCTTATCACATATAGGACTATCCTGCCTTTTGTTGGAGGATCTTGGCTGGTAAAGGTTGCTTGTATGGGTAAAAGTGAAAAAATATTTTATTCATCCTTTTGTTTTCAGGACTAGATTTATAGTCATGAACAAGAAGGAACCTGCAGGGTTTGTCTCTGTGCAAAAAAAGAACAAAAAGTCTTATCTCAGAGTTTACAGTCTAAGTTTCTGCCACAGAGTAAGTAAGTAGACCCACATACATGTACAAAACACACATGAAACTGCAAAGGAAGCAAAATTAAAAGAAAGAATAGCATGGGTCCAATTCCAATTTAAGCATGACTGCAAACTAGGAGAACTTTTGCTAACTCTTTCAGTAGGCAAACTGCAATTCGTGCACTGGCCTCATGCCTCAGTTCTGAGTCAGTAACTCACCAGTACAATTTCCCATGGCATGCAAGCAATATGTAGCAACTTAGAAAAAGCCTATTCGTCCCTGTCCCTACCACTGTACCCCAGTGCTCAGGTATAGTGAAGCTCATCGCTCTGATGCCTGTTCAGACCAAAGGGTGTCCATAGAAAGGACAAAACAGCCATCAGCATCACCTAGTCACCAATCCTCTCCAAATTTGCAGAGACAAAACACTTTCCAAAAGCAATATATTCCTGTTTAAAAGTGTGATGAATTAATTGTAGGTGTTTAGTTGAGGGGGCTGGAAATAAAGGGTGAGGGCACCGATCCTGCCTACCAACTACTGCTATTGACTTGCTACTGCCAAGAATGTCAGTAAGGCCTCAGCTTCTCAGACATTTGTGTCTATACAGGAATACAAGAACAATAATTTCTTTATTTTCTTTTCTTCTTTTCCTGTTGGCCTCAATAACTTTATTTCATTATTTTAAAGGCAGTGTGCATTCATAAGGAGTGCATTACCGCAAGTTTTTCCCATGTCTGCATTTATTTACTCATTTTCCCGTAAGAGAAGACGTAACACTAGAAATGGATTGGATTCAGTTCATGTCCTAATATATACATACATACTAAAGATTTTAGAAAATGACTTCGCTGTTGCCAGTATCAACATAAGCAATCAGACATGAAAATACAACATTTACCTGAAGGAGAAAAGAAGTTCTTTCATCTTTCTGTTGTCCTTTTAACATACTCAAATTAAACAGCTTTGAGGGAGGAAAAAAGCTGAAAATGCTCTAGATGTAATCGATGTTCTGGGCTAGCTAGTCACAATGTGCTATGTAATTCCAGTTCCAGTCTCCCTTTTTTGACCACCAAAAAAGCCTTCAATTTCTGTAACTAAAAACAGCTGTTCAACTTGTTCATGGATACATAAAGTGGTGCCTTCATTACTAAAAATTAATTGAGACCTACCAAGTGCACCACCTCAAAATTCCCCATCTTACAACTCAAGAGGAGAAAAAGACTTTTAAAGTAATAAATTCTTTCAGAAAAAAAAAATAATTTTTGGAGATGTTGTTATGGGAATACTGATGGAATCATCTTATTAAATACAGATACATGTTTGCATTCACACTCAGATAGACTCGGCAACTTGCTGCAATGAATTATTTTAAAGGTCAAGGAGCAAGCAGTTTCCATCTCCAGAAGTGAATAATGATTGAATAATCTTTTTGGATGTTGCTGGTATTAAATATCTCCAGATTTTGGCTCACATATCTTTGCCTTAATGTCTAAGGTGATGAGTAAATTCAGTTTGAAAGGTGTATGAAATACTACTGCCAGCACATAAAGTCAGTAGACTCAGCACATCCATCAGTGTCATGTATTGGTCCTCAAAATTTGATTACATACATTTTGTCCTTTAGGCCTCCTACTATCCATTTCTAAACAAAAGGTGTGAGAAATAAGACTGTATTTCTCTGCCTAGGAATCTTTTCTCTGCTTTAAAAAGCTATTTCTTGTTCACTCACTTCACATAAGATTATTGTCAAGTGTTTACTCTGATGGAAATGACCATGACACATCCTTCAGCAGCAGAGAAAGGATTTTAAGCAACTGAGTGGCTCAAGAGAATGGTAGAGATTCTGCCACCATGTATTTGTAGTTAAAGGGGAGAGCACACAGGCATGGATATAATGAAAAAAACATTTGTCATTCAGTTTTGCTTTATCTTTTAAACACATTTTATGCCTGGGTAATAATTATCAACCATTTTATGAATGCAATGTTTACTCTTCAAGATGGACTGGGGGGAATTTGGAGGTAAAAAGTGTGTTTCAGGTAGGGACTTAAAAATTAAGACCATGTGCAGTGAAGTCTAATTTGAGAGGTCTAACATTAGGAAAGGCAACAGGGATTTTTTTTTTTCTTAATTAATGCTCCACGTTTATTGTGCTTTAAACCTTAAAGCCGCTGGTAGATATAAGTTAGCATTTGGAGGGTGCTTCAACAGAACCTGCCTTGTTTTACCTTCTTGCAAGATTCCAGTCTGTAGATGAATTTTGCTGCCTGACCACAACAGAGTCTCTTCTTCTTTCACATTTCTTAATTGCTATACACTCTAAAGGTAGATGAACTTCACAGAAAAGAACTATTAAAGGATTTATGATACCGACAGTTCTAGCATAAGGGGAAAAGTGGGATACATAATTTCTTGTTGACAAGTAGGTCATAAAATGGGTACAGTTTTGCTTAGGAAGGTAAATATACCTGTAATGTAAACTGTTAGGAAACTGGAAAGTTACTGGAAGTAAACTGTAAAGAATACCCCCAGGAATGCACAGCAGTCATTCCATGGATTGACATTTTGTGCTAAAGCAATCACTTTAACATGTTAAACATTGCATTTGGACAAATGAAACATCCTGCAGCACATAAATTAGAAATTATTTTTACAGATCGAAAATATTTATTGTCAATGCGCTACATATCTATGTAGAATAATTTTATTTCCCACAAGGATCAACACAGGATGCCAAATAGTAAGGCTTGTAAAGGCTAAATATTGTTACAGAAGTCAGTGCAAGAGTTCCATGTCTGAGTCTCTCTGTGCACTAACTATCAAAACTGCTGACTACTACTTATTTTATTTGCATCTGAAGTATTACTTCTATGAGAAATCTCTCAAATTTACTAAAGTTAGTCTTTAAATCACATACAAATACACCATTACACTGTTTGTGAACTCATTTACATAATTAATACAAATGACTCTAACAAATAAAAAAGTGATTTACCCAGATTAGAATTAACAATACATCAGTTTCATCAGGAAATGATAAACACTTTAGGTTGTACCTCAAAGCTGGTATTTTTTAGAGAGGCAGAAAGATCTTCAACAGAACCTACCAACCTACACATCCTTCAGACTCTATGCTAACCAAGGCACCTCAGTGTCAATAAATGTGTCTCAAAACAGTTAAAATTACAGTATAATTTAAATTAATTTTAGCCTGGATACTGCCTAATCTTGGGATGGCAATATCATCCCATTCTTTTAAGGAACCGCAAGGTGCCTACTTCCAGTGAGACACAGATTAGACAAAAGCCAACGGGAAATGCAAGTTTTAAATCCTACTTTCCCTTGAGGCGAGATCCTGCCCCCTCTGGAAGTTAAGGGGAGTTTCACTCTTGACTTTAGAAGGAAGGATTTGATTTCCATTAATAAAAGAAGACTTCTTTATTGAGCTCCTTTTATTTTGTATCTTGTTGGCTGATACCCTTTTAAAAAAGAAATGAGATCCGTTTAGTCACAGCCCTTAGTTTTGCAAAGCTCAGGGGGTCCAATTAGAAGTAGAGAGGAATTTAAACAGCTGTATTTTGCCACTTAACCGAACTATTTTGTACCAGACACATAAAAAAGCACATTTAATTATCACAATGATTCTGCCAGCATGAAGGAAGTCAAAGTTGCATGGTTAAAAAGTAAAATTCTCTAATACAGTACTGGTCATTTCTGTGGGCTTTAAAACTCTTATGTAAACTATTCACATGAGCTAACAGCCATCTAATAATTTATCATGATTTTCCCTTTCTAAGCAGGGAAAAACCAATGTTATTTATTTATACTTGTTCAACTCATTTACCTGTTAGATTACTGTAATTGTGAAATCCAGAAGAATTTCACTGTTTAATGACTGACATCAAACACTGAAAAGCATTTAATGATTCTTTCTGCTAGAGCCCTTCTAAATTACAAAAGGAACCAAGTCCAGTGCTGTTATTTAGTTACATCCTAAAATGTTTCTTGGACTCTCTACAATCATTTTATTCTCATAGACTGGATAATGTCTCCAGCGTGACTAGTCCAGACTTCAGTCTGGATGCCCACTCTCCTGACTTTATAACAAATACTGGTCACCTGCCAAACTCAACTTGCTAGGGCTTCATCTACACTGTAATTGGAATGGAAGAAACTAGGATCTCCAAGCAGAGAGTCTGATACAGAAAAACAAACAAAACTCAGAAGGCAGCCAATAAAGGCACTTAAAAGATACCGTAAGCTTTTAGAGGGAAAGCTCAGATGAGATGGAGTTCAGAATATCAGAAAAAGTTAGAAGGGGATCAAACATCTCGTTACCATGTGTCAGGTGGCTCTACTTCTAACGTGCGTGAACCTGACAGATTGCTGTCCTCCCAGGAGCAAAATGACGATACAACCAATACTAGTTTTGTACGTTAAACAGGAAAAAAATACCACAAACCACGATGATGGACAGGAGAGGAAGACCAGAGACTGTAATGAGCAGAAGCACCAAGTGAAGTAAATTTCTGGACATGATCACTAGCATAGTCCATTTCTCTCAGATCCTCCTGGTACTAGCGTTGACTTCTAACAGGTCACTTTTGTAAAGTCAAATATCAATGTGTGGAAATAATTGCGAGTGAAGTATCTTTTTGGCAGTTCACTTTTCCTCAGAATGATTCCTCTAGAATTTTTTGAACCCCATTATTTACCTCTTCTTATCTACTGCTACTGGTTTCTTTCTCTCTCTTTCAACCATTTTGCTGCAGGGCAGTCCAACAAATGCTATGGCAATTCCTGAAGTGTGTGACAATTTACATGAAATGTTTCATATAGATTAATTTAATTATCTTTTTTTTAAATGAGAAAACCAGAGACTAGCGTGGGATGTTTTCTGCCAAGAGAGAATCTGACTCCCTGGAGTAAGTTTTCATGAGAAACATAGCGGCCAGCTCAGCCTCAGGCTTTAGATGAAAACAGACAACCTCTCAGGTAGAGACATTTTAAACCCCTCCTATGGCTTCCTTTATGAAGCATTAATTAAGATGAGTAAAATATGTTAAAACAGAAGAGTTGAAAAATAAGCAGTGCTAAGTACAGTGGCCAAGTGTGTAATTTTCGGTATAGACTGTTGAACTATTACTTTTGCACTTCTCTCAGCAGGCTGATCTGGGCAGAGCATAACAGCCAAGTGTGCAGTGTTGGGACAAAGCAGAAATAATGAAGTGTTACAGCCCAATAGGGAATGTAGGTTAAGGATTTAAACAGGCAAAAAGGCAAAATGGGAAGGGCTGATGCAGAGCAGTCTGTCTGCCAGAAAAAGGGAGTAGTCAAGAGGGAAAGGCACATGCAGTAGTCATGTCAGAAGAGGCTAGCCAGGCCTCTAGTTGGGATGGTGGCCAATCGTTTATTAGTATTTTGAAATCTGATTTCAGTTTAAGCTTCATTAAAGCCAAGTTAGCAAACCCTGTTCACTGGATTGAACAGTGAATTTGAAAAATTCTGAAGCTATATGGAAAAGAGAAAGAAAATGTGGAGCTGTGCACATCCCACAGGGAAATTTTAATGATGGCAGTACAATAATGAAAAAAGAATAAAATACATCAATGTATGCTCTGTAAAACTCCAGAAGAGTTACTTATATCCTGAAAAGAAGTGATGACCTAAAATTATTCATGCACCTATTATAATAATAATTATGTAGATCCAGTACAGGGTAGTTGAAAGAATGAGAAACTGTTTACAATAACATCTATAAATGTAGCAACATGAGGGGTATGAAAATATTTTTCTTTGGATCATTTAATCTGTGGAATTATTTTCTTTCTTACTGTTAGAAATATAACACTGAACTGAATGAAGCCCTGATGCAGAACTGAAAGCAAAGGAAGCAGGAAGGAAATTAAGATCCCAAAGGCAAATGGAGGTAAATGTAAAAGGCAATCTGGAGAGAAAAACATAAGATTTAGATTTACAGTCTTACTGTCCAGTCAACTAAAGAAAATGTAACCATTTTTTTCTACCTTTATTACCTTTCCCCCAACCCTAAGATGTCTGATGCATTTGAAGAATGCATTGAAGAATCTGAAGTTACTGAAACTAGGCATTAAAAGGACAGATGCTTCTGCCTGAGAGTAGCAGCTCTGAAGTATGCTAAAAAAAAATCACACAAAAATTTATGAATAAGCAGAAAGGATAGCATGCGAGAATGAGCAAGTCTGCAAAATAAAGGAAGCATGGTACTACAAAATTCTCGTGCCTCATTTTGTAAGTGTAACAACCCGAAGTTGGAGACCAGTGTCAGGTTTTGGGCAGCAGAGTGGCACTGGCTAAACACATCATAAACTTGCCATGCTCAGGCTTTAGACAGCTCAGCTACTTTAGATCAGCATATTCTGCTGTGAAGTCCAGGAGAAAAAAAAATGGTATCTGCTGCAGATGTAGAAAGAGCGCAGCCTGCCAGTTTAACTTTTAGAAAAGCTGGGGAAAAATTAAACAAGGCAACAAAAAAGCTATATATAATTGTATATGAAAGTTGGGGTCTTGTAATGATATAACCAAAGTGCTTGGGATTTGTGATCCTAGCAGTGTGCTAGCAAAATACTCGCTTGATATACTAAAGCTGAGGATGGAATAGGTTCAATTGGCTGCTGTGAGGGCATATCAAGAAACCACGTTTTTGTTACAGGCATTATTTTGATAAGTTGGCTTGCTGCGTTTTTATCACACCAAACGATCAGGGTAGTGTGATACACACAGACGTATAAGATATCAATTACTCCAATTAGAAGGGTACCTTGTGATTAAAAGTTTAATAACAAAAAAGAACATAAATATCCATCTGTTGAGAGCAGTCCAAGGGGTAGATATTATTACAGGAGTAATTCAAACATTTTGCTACTCTACTGGAACATCAGAGGTGTGAGCCCTTTCTGTTAAACGTTCAGATCTTCCAAATAACTCTGTATACAGAAACTGTCTGCTTTTAACATTGTTTCCAGATGTACTCTTGGCCAGCTTTCTTTTTCTGTTTGGACTGATCTGAATGACCTGAACCTTGGGAACACAATTATACTCCAGGATAAAAATGTTATTCTCTGCTAATAAAGAACAAAAGGTTGCAAGGCAAAGATATGTGGTGACTTAACATCTAAGCTGCTCTTCATCCCACAACAAAGAGCAGCAGGAATTTTGATTACTCCACCCAAACTTGAATTTCTATGTGTGAACACACTTCAAAATACCAAGGGGTTAATTAGACTGGACTGCTTCCAATTCTGTCTTACAGCAATGAGTGTCCACTGGATCACAGATTAGCAAATGTGTTATTACCATACTGTATTTTCTTGGAGAAAAATAGACTAATTGAAAAAATACAACTGAGGTAAATAATTAAATCAAAGCTATAGACTTTGCATTTTAAGAGTGGTAACTAAGCTCCTGGTAGGGCAGGCAGGAGATAATCATATTAATATGTGGACTATAACCCCAGTATGACCCTACTGTGTGTGACACATGCTGGTCTGTGGGCAGTACAATCAATATGCAACAGATCTGCCCAGGGCCTGCTTTCAGCCCATATCCAAAAACTCTCTGGCCCAACAGTGACAGAGGCTGGAAATGGGCTGCAAGAGCCAGGGCAATTAAACACAGCCAGCTCCCAAAATCTGTCATTCCCCAGGGCCTCATGACTGCCTCCTGGCCAGACCACCTCCTCCACAAAGCCAAACCTGCAGCTAGTCCTTGACAGGAGGGGACTGCTGGCTTCCCAGGAAAAAGCATCACTATTAGTGCATCACAGGTCCCAGGAATTATCCCACTGACCCACAAAGACTCCACAAGCTGGAGTTCAAGCAATATTGCTTTTGACTATTCAAATTTCAAGCAGCTGGATTTCATCTTCCAATGAACCACTAAGCTAAGAAATACATTGCTAGTTCAGTGAGAGAATATTTCTTTGGACTAAATGGTCAAATGACTAGCCAGTTATAGTACGAGGAATTCTCTGCTGACCTCACGTCACATACCAGATACGTATCTTTCATTTAATAAAAAGTGTATTTCATCACTATACAAGAAACCATGTCAATAAAGAGAACAGCACAATACCAACTGCTAACCATTTTCATGCCAGTCTGTCCAGCCCAATAAAAAAGTGAAATCTAGACAACACAACATCGTTCATTTAGTAGCACCCCAAGCTGTAGCAGTGTCTATTTTCATTCCTGGGTTTATTTGTACCATTCATATTTCAGTTGCCATTTTACAACTACTTTTACTTTAGGTCTTGTACTGTATTGATTATTTAGGCAATTTATCTCAAACAGGATTCGTTCAAGCTACACTACCAATGGATGAACTTAATTCAAGCCACTTGGTGTATTAGAGGAATAAAATGCTGAGAAAGGGCTTCGTCTTGCTGGTGGATACCAAGCTGTTTTTCAGAGTGAGCGTTCACTGGGAAGAAACCAGTCCCAGTTTGCACTGGAAACAGCAATCTCACAGTGAGCTCAGAGGCAGTTTAACTCTCTTCCGTATAAGAATTGTTCTTATAAACAAAATTTCTTCCTACATTTGATGCTGGAACCTGTGGGTCTGTTTTTCATGGAAGAACCATTCATGTGCAGTTTGCAGAAAGTTGTAACTATTTAGATCTGCTTCCTTTACATATGACTAAATAGAAATTCAGTGTTACATAAACTCTAAAATGAACCCTCCTCAGCATTCACAAATGGCATATTTAAATCACTTGACATTTTAAATTTAAGGTATGATACACTAGCTTGAAAAGATACAGCATTTTGTACTTTAAATACATCCAATTTGGTTATTTAAACAGTTGTCTTGTGTATCACTGATTTTCATCTATTCAAACAAAAATGTTGCACTTCCAGTGAAAGGCCACTATGAAGTCAAATACATCTCATGTGTCCTTTTAACAACTGATGTTTTCTTTTCTCTATGGGCAAACATAAAGTTAGTTTCCAAGCACTGTTACTATTTAGCTCACTAGGAAAATGCACAGAATTTGCTTTTCCAAGCACTTGAATCTAGATAATACATCTGCTGAAAGATAGCATCATTATTCAACTTCCTATTACAAAGACAGGTTGTGTTGCATTGCTCAAGTAGAATTTGAGAATAGCTTCCCCTCTTAATGTCCGATTTCTGCATCACAATTTTTTTTACTTCCTGCGAAGGTAAAGCTGAAAAAATATGAGCTCTCCTGCCAGTGTGTATTTCTGTACTATCAAGAAAAGAGGTCAGCAGTTTACAGCTGTGGAATCAAGTATGGCTCTTTCAGAAATACTTCCTACATATTCTTTTTGTTTGTTGGCCGATTGGCTTGATGGTTGTTTTGGTTTTGGGGGATGGGGAACAATATTTTCAAAAGTGAAGTCAGAAACAGTTGCATAAGGAGTTGTGTATAATAGGAACTACAGTCTTTGTCAAATTTTCTTCATATCTACTAAGAGAACCTTTTGCATCCACCACATCCCTGCCCCAAGACAAGTTCAGCAAGTGTTTGAGAGGGGATGAAGATTTGTGACAGCATTGTACATCTGAGCAGGCACAGAGACTGATGATAACTGAGGTCATGCACCAGCTAGCTCCCACAGCATTTTACCTGGCTGTCTGAATTACTATTGCCAAAAATAAAAGCATAAAAGAGAAGCAGAGGGCAGTGCTTTAAGTTGATTTTTTCCTGCCCATGAAGCTAGGGTGCTTATTTTGGTTTGTCTTTAGAAATGAAATAGGCTGATATGTTTTCAGTAGGCGGGGAATCAAACACACTAGACCAAAAATTCAAAGTGAGTTAGATAAGTAAACAAAATATATCAAGGGAACTCAGCTCCTTGGCAGTGGTACCAGTGGATTCCAGTGGAGCTTGTGTCCGGAAAATTGGACTCTGGGGCCCAAAGGGATTAATTTTTCATATTTATTTTACTTTCCTGTTGCAGATTTGGAAGTTAGGTCTCACACTAATTTTCTTTCTTCCTCTAAGAATTGGATAGCAGGTCAGGAAAAAAGAAATTTAAAATATGTACCAGTAGGTTGAAAGACTTCCTTTCAACTTGCTACTATAAATAGGACAACAAATGGAGCTATTGAAATTACTCACTATATGAAAGGAAATTATTCCTGTGATTATTCCACATATACTGTTTTTCTAAACTTTTATTTTAAATGCATAGTTACTACAATATATAATGATTTAATAATTCTGTCACATTACTCTTTGAAATGTTATTTCACAGCATTATAACACTACTTACAAATACTCTTAAAAAGAGAATGTGTGCACTTACATACAGTAAGGCCACTTACTAACAAGGACCTGATAACAATGTCCTGCTGGGACACAGACCATTGTTTTGGGAAACTAGTAATCTTAAATTCAAACTATAAATTACAGTGACTGTTGGCATTCCATGAAAGTCAAGTCTTTGTTTGCAAGTGTAACTATTTTAGTTTTGACTATTGGATTATCAAAAGAAACAAACTCTGGATCCTCTGCGCAAAAGTGAATTGGAAGAAACATGACAACTTCCAGATTGACAGCCTTTAGGGAAACATGGAAGCCTTGCAGTATGCTTTTTAATCTTTTATTTAAATGTCTGTGTTTCTTAGGGACTAAGCAATTCTCACATTTAAAGTGGAGTTTCACTGCTAAAAATCCTCTCTGGTCATTTTATAGAATCACAGAATGTATGGGGTTGGAAGAGACCTTAAAGATCATCTAGTTCCAACCTCCCTACCATGGGCAGGGACACCTTCCACTAGATGAGGTTTTTAGTGTGCAAAACCAGATAAAGTAGCTGGAGCCTCAAAATAAATGTTTCTCTCTACGGATTTCATTCAGCTCATCTAAAGCAAAGACAAAATTTTCATGTACTTCATTATATCCTACGTGCAGCTCTAAATGAGTACAAGCTAGCCGATGAATGTTGAATACTAGTACCTCATAGTAGAAACAGTCCAAAAACCCCAACAGATGACTCACATGTGTATTTGTATTGTTTTAACTAAAGTACAATTTTTAAGCTAAGTTCAGTGAAATTGGTCTCCTATTTGTAGGCGGTCCTTCATCATTAAGAGGTATTTAAAGGCAACACACATTATTACATTATGCTGATTCTCTATCACAGACATTATTAGTTCTGATTTGACTGAAATTTTAATCAGCTGCCAGGAGAGCAAGTCCTTCACTGAAGGCCTTCAAAACCAGCTCTAATACCCAAACTGCCTTGGGAATTAGAATTAACATTATTGTTATAGGTCTGAACAAAGATATAACTTGCACAGCTGAAGATGCCAGTTTTCTATGCCTTGTAAATTAACAGAGATTCCTCTTAAGAAACAACTTCAAACCGTATTTACATTTAAATGGATCAAGTGCTACATGTAGATGCAGATAAGCAGTGACTTGAACTGAGCTGAGAGGCTTTCAGAACAGCAATTGCACTAAAAATCACAGACTGAACCTAAATCAAAGAGTTTGAGAAAGTTTTATTTGAAGATGACATATCCTATTTGGAGTATAGACAGGGATGCCAGACATCATAACACAAAAAGAAATCCTTCCATTCCATAGAGCACAGGTAAAGACTTCACCAGAAGGTGGTATCACACTCGGGGCATCCCACTTCATGTAAAATCTGTGGAAAGAATCCAGAACGGATAAAAAGTACAAGCTTTGCAGGTGTGCAGAAAGCTTGAAAGAACTAGATTTATTCTCTAAAGAGAAGATTAAGGAAAAAAATGCAATAAAGCACTCCCTAAAACACGCTGAAGCAGCAAGGGAGTAAGTTGCTCTTCATATCCACAGTAAGACCAAGGAGCTCATTTTTAATCTGCAGCAGGGGAACTTTCTAGCTGTAAAGCCAATGACACTGACAAAAAAGTAATTGTAGTTCAGAACTTGTAGTTTTCCTCCCTTGGGACAGACACACAAACTACAGTGTTTTAGATCCCTCATGCCTTATGCGTCAACGATCTCATAATAAATCAAGATTGGACTCAAATGTGTGAGCCTTAGATAACATATAACAGATGCCTATATAAGTATGGAAAGTATTCTCCTGAACAGGAATCAACAATCACAAAACTAGTATCTTCACAGAATGAGACTTGCAACTCACACCTAAGTAGGGCTTCATCAATTTAAGACAGAGTGAAATAAGTTCAGTCCCTCAGCACACTACATCTCTATCGTAGTAGTTGCTAACTTACTCCCTGCTTGCAACGTTACACAGTAAAAAGAGCAAATTACTCCACTTTTAGGTCTGTACTCCCTTAAGTCTAGGATAATAACATAACTTAGTTTGGAAGGGACTTCCAGAGATCACTTAGTCCAACCCCATGCTCAAAACACATCTAATTAGATCAGGTTGCTCAAGGCATTGTTCAGTTGGGTCTTAACTAACTCCAAAGACAGAGATACCACCAGCACTCTGGGCAGCATATTCCAGTATTTTCCTTATGGTAAAATCTTTTTGCTTAATATCTAAACTGGAACTCCCCATGTCCCGATTTGTGTTCATTGCCTCTCATTCTATCACTGTGCACCTCCGAGAAGATACTAGCTCCATCATTTCTATATCCCAACTTAACAACCACAATCAAAACACATAAGCAGGAAGATCATGATCTTGAGTGCTAATCCAGTCCATGGGGCATGATAGTTTATTCTGGACTTGGAGACTGCTAGAATTACACCATTTTATTCTGGTAAGTGACAGAATATGGCCAACCACACTGCCCAAGTTGCAAAAGGCAAAGGCAGGGGCTATGAGAATGATGAACTGCCCACTGAAGAAGAAGAAGATCGAGTTCAAGATCATCTGAGGAACATGAAGGTATGTAAGTCCATGGGACATGATGAAATCCATCCATGGGTCCTGAGGAAGCTGGCAGATGAAGTCGCTAAGCTGCTTTCCATTATATTTGAAAATTTGTGGCAGTCTGGTGAAGTTCCCACTGACTGGAAAAGGGGAAACATAACACTTCATTTTCAAAAAGGGAAAAAAGGAAGACCAGGAGAACTACAGACCGGTCAGTCTTACCTCTGTGCCTGGCAAGATCATGGAACAGATCCTCCTGGAATCTCTGCTAAGGCACATGGAAAATAAGGAGGTGATTGGTGACAGCCAACATGGATTCACCAAAGGCAAATCATGCCTGACAAATTTGGTGGCCTTCTACGATGTTGCCACAGCATTAGTAAATAAGGGGCGAGCAACCGACATCACCTACCTGGACATATGCAAAGTGTTTGACACTGTTCCACATGACATCCTGGTCTCTAAATTGGAAAGGCATGGATTGGATGGATGGACTACTTGGTGGATAAGGAACTGGTTAGATGGCAGCACTCAAAGGGTTGTGGTCAATGGCTCAATGTCCAAGTGGAAACCAGTGACGAGTGTCACTC
>VXBO01008857.1:167-41896 GCA_013400135.1 Rhinoptilus africanus | reverse complement strand
GCAATTCGCCCCCTCTACTCTGCTCTGGTGAGACCCCACCTGGAGCACTGCATCCAGCTCCAGAGTCCTCAACACATGAAGGACAGAGACCTGTTGGAACAGGTCCAGTGGATGGCCATCAGAGGGCTTGAACACCCATTCTACGAAGACAGGCTGAGAGAGCTGGGGTTGTTCAGCCTGGAGAAGAGAAGGCTCTGGGGAGACCTTATAGCAGCCTTCCAGTACCTAAAGGAGGCCTACAGGAAAGATGAAGAGGGACTCTTTATCAGGGAGCATAATGATAGGACAAGGGGTAACGGTTTCAAACTAAAAGAGCAGAGATTTAGATTAGATATTATGAAGAAATTCTTTACCCTGAGGTTGGTGAGGCACTGGAACAGGTTGTCCAGAGAAGCTGTGGATGCCCCATCCCTGGAAATGTTCAAGACCAGGCTGGATGAGGCTTTGAGCAGTGTGTGCTAGTGGGAGGTGTCCCAACTCATAGCAGGGGGGTTAGAACTAGATGATCTTTAAGGTCCCTTCCAACCTGAACCATTCTATGATTCTATGATTATGCAGAGAGGGAATTTGACAGGGCATAGTTCCTCGTCTGAAAGCTTCTCCACTGACAGTCTTCTCCAATAGAATCACCCTCTCTTTTGTTATGACCATTTTTTTTCAAGCCTTTTTGACAACTTGGGGCTAGACCTTTAACTATTATAGGGATTTTTATGAATTTCACTTGCTTTTCTTACTTTGAGAGAGGTTATAAAAAAATATATGTGTATATTTGTTGTGGTTTAACCCTAGACAATAATTAGGACCATGTAGCCTCTCACTTACCCCTCTTTGTCCCCTCAGAAGGGTAGGAAGAGGAGGCAGAAAAAGAGATTAAAAGGGAAAAAAAACCCCTCTTGGGTTGAGATAAAGTTTTATAGAATAATGGAAAAGGAAAATAATAATAATAATAGTAAAAGAATATACAAGACCCACTGCCTGGTGAATTGGTTGCCCAGCCCAACCTGAGCAGAGATCGTGATTCCCACTCCCTGGCTGACCTACATTTATATATCAAGTATGATGTCTATGGTACGGAATATTCCATTGGCTGTTCTATTGTTCTGTCTATGCTCCTTCTCACCTTCTACGGAAAGCTGAAAAAAGTCCTTGACTAGTATAAACATAACTTAGGAACAACTAAAACAATATGTATTATTGACTTTCCTTTCATATAAAATCTGAAAACACAGCAACCACTAGAAAGAAAATTATCTCAGCTGAAACCAGGACAATATTCTTAAACTTATCTTTAGGGGAGTTAAGGCTGAATATCAAGGAATATGCAAAAAAAGCCACCACTACATTTATCAACACTGCTAATGAGGTAGTTATACCAGGGCCATTGTAACGTTATTACAATAAAAACTGAAGATGCATTCACAATTGGGTGTTTCAAAGGGTATCACCAAGCTTGTCATCAGTAAGAATCTTATATTAAGCTTTTGTGGGTTTTGCAAGTTTAATTTTTCTAAAAACTGTTGCTTTTAATACATTTATTAGTCAATGTTATTAAAGTGTTCTAGAAGCAACTGGATATTCTCTCACGTACTAAATACATTTATGTTTCTCAGCACTTTTCAGGTCTATTTGGGTACTGTTTATTATGATTTATTAGATCATACAATTACCTCCAAACTGGATTATGGAATCCTGACATACTATGTGAAAGATGCAATCCAACTTCCAGTCAGAGTCTGGCATGAAATTGGTAAAGTCTGGGAATTGTAAATCGAAGCTTTTATACTGCACAACCAGAGAATTTGTGAAACAAAATTCAGCTTTGTTTCCAAATCTCACATCTGAAACTTCTGCTTGATTATTTAAGATGATCAAAATAAGTTTCCGCTGTATGCATCTGTGGCTTATTACCAGAAGTTAGCAGGGCTGAGGTAGCATGACACATACCCAATTTCTTTGCCTGGTTAACATATTTCACACCTCCTGCCCATGCACAAGCACAGCCTGGATATTCTATAACTAGTGATACTCATGCCTGCCACTTGCCTTCCTCCAGCCATACTCCTAACTATAGAGACGTTTTCTGCTTCGTCTCTGAACCCTTACCTTTCTATAGCCTAAAAAAAGTAGAATCCTGTAAAGGTAAAAGGAATCAATTTGTGAAATATACACTAACTTCACTGTCTGCCAACCTTTTGGACCAATATACTCATTAGTAAAGCAAAATAGGGAGAAAAAAGTCCCAATAAGATTTTGTCACTATCTTTATTCTGTACCAAACACGTTCTAGTGCCCTTCTGAAAGGGAAAGCAGGGATTCTCCTGGGTTCTCACAGGTAGGAAATGATGGGTCCATATCTGAAGGAACTAAGTAACCTTCATTCCTGGAATTCTTAAATCATGAATCACATTCCAAACAGAAAAATGAAGAACAATTAAGGTGATATGCTTTGTCTTCCTAAAACATCTAGCTTAGTGCTTGTTGCAATGAGGTATACTATGGTCTTAGATCTACTTGAAATAGCCATGTAACAAACTATGGAAATTGATTTTTAAGTACCAGATTTGGTTCATACGTTTTTCTTTCAGTGATTTATTTAAAGCAGTTGAAAGATACAGCAGTGGTTTTGCAGTAATGAAAATTCCACTTCTTGCAGCACTTGTGTCTTGGCTCAATAGTTGCTGATTTGCTCCAAAATATATTACATAATAAAATGGAATTTCCAGACAGAAGTCAGTACTTTACAGCTAGATATATATCAGGGGAAACCTCTTCTACACTTTGGCTGCTAATTATATGCTATTGGTTCTTGACAGAAATACTTTCTGGATTACATTTATTTTTTTGTCCCTGTGAAGACATTTAGAGAAGATTCTACAGCATACTTCCATTTTATTTTCCACACAGTTGCTAATGCAAAATCTATCCATCTTTTACTGGGACCAAGTAAGAATTTATAATGAGCAAGTACATTCAGACTATAAAAGGCTTTTTTTTTGTTTGGGTTTTTTTTTTTAAATTTTTCCCTAAAGTTAACAATCTAAGGTTTAAAAGGTGATATCTGAGGAAAGTACACATAAGAAACGGCAGAAGCAGCATATTTAGCAGGCAGAACAATCTAATAGTTGATGGTGGAGCAGCAAGGAAGAATCACCATTTCTGAGGAAAGGATTTGTAGTATTCAAACTTAAACATTGGATCCATATGAAATTCAAGATTATAAACAAATGATCTACAAAGAATTATTAGAACTTAATTTCATCACACTTTATATATGGAATACATGTAAAAAATTCAGGGGAGGAAGTGGAGGGAAATTCCCATTTTATTTAATGTGGAAAAAGCAATTAACATTTCAACAAACAGTTGTATTGATCACAGAAAGCACCTTTCCATTATCAAAATATGTCCCAATGGATAATCTAGCAAGTAACATGGAGAAGCTTGAGCAAATTAGAATAATGTCAGCATAAACCATTATGTGACGATCTAATTAACTGTATGAAATATGAAGGTAAAAATATAGTAGCCTGAACATCATCTCATGAAATCACGGATGTTCCAAAGTGAGAGGAAGATTGATTCATAACCTTGGGTAAGCAGCCTGCCATAATGCATATACAATACAAATAAATCCACTATAAAACGCTCAGGTTCAATGCATGGCAAAAGATATTGAAAAATGCAATATATCATATATCAAAGTCTAAAGACTTAGAATATTACATAAAAGAAAGTTAACCATCAGCATTTGAATCTTCCATACCAACCTTTAATTTTTTTAAATTACATCTGCTGTTACATCTTGCTTAAATAAGTACAAGCAAGATATAGGTTTATTGGGAAAAAAGTCCCTCTCAGACATCAAAATAATAATAAAAAGTAAATTCATTTTAAATGAAATTTAAAATTTTCCACAGAAATAGTGACATTTTGATTAAAAACTGTAAACGAATATGAATCAGTTTCTCAAAAGTAGCATGATTTACTTTTCACTGAAGACCCTTCAAAAAAGTACTTTCTTCAACAGGAATAGCACCAAAAGCTCTAATTTTTGCTGCCAAAGAAGAAAAATCCATGAAACGCATGAAACTCAAGAAATAGGTTGTGATTATTCACCAAAAAAGACAAAATAGCTGTCCTCTGCAATGATCCTGTCAGAAAGCCCATTAAATGAAAACAATAAGGGCATCAAAGACAATTTTATTATATTATGAAATGAAAACTAAATTAAAGGATATTTGTAAAAAGGTATTAATAACAAATTGTTAACAAGTTTTCATCACGAAATTATCTCTGCACAAATATTTAAATAGTGAAAAATGTAAGCAATATGCACCTGGTAGAAAGGAAGCCATGATATCTACATCTCCAGCAGAAACAAAGCAGTATTGGGTGGAAAAAGACCACAAATGCTAAAGTTTTAAGATACCTTGCTTTATGACAGGACTTCATAAATGTTTTTGCCTTACGCATATTTGTCAATCACGCATGAAATTTAGTATTTGCACTTTTCTAGTATTTAAAAACAATTATTTTTTCATGGGTTCAGTATTTATATTGTGTCTCTTTTTACTTTATTATATCTAAAATTAGAGGAAAAAACAGAAAGAAAAGAAAACTTTATTATCAGCAATAGGTATCATTAGGATAATTGGTTTTCCTCACGTTTTCTTCAAGGAAGGAATTTTTTCTCTCTCCTATCCTTTCAAGTTAAAAATAAATACGTTGTCATAACCTTGCTTCAGCTTCTTTTTTTTAGACAAAACACCTCAGAGATGTCTTTCAGGAGATTCCTCCTGCGTAAGATACTGCACTGCACCACATCCTACCCGTAGTTTACTAAGAGGACAAGATGCTGGAATGCTGAAAAATGGAAAGAACTTCTACACATATCCAGTCCACCCCCTTATATTTCTTCTCAGTAAATGCAGATAAATCAGACTATTTTAGTCAGGCCTTGTCTAACAGATGATTTAAAATATACTTTCAAAATTAATTTAGAAGGCAGCTACGTATTGATCAATATGCATTCATCCAGTTTTTTGACCATTAGTTTAAATTAAACCTCCAGCTGTTCTACATATAGACATACCGGATCAATTGCTATCTCTTGGACTAAGGTATTTTATCAAGTGAAAATAACCTCCCTCCTTTTACTTGTATTTGTTAAAGAAAAAAGCTCCATCCTGTTCATCCAAAATAATGCCACTTGGAACGCTATATAAATTCCAGGCATAAGATGCAATATAAACACATTTAATGTAATAAGTAGATCTCATTTTCAGGAGGAACTCTTAAATTACATTTAATTTTTGTGGGGAAAAAAAAAAAAAGCTAGCGTTAAAATGCAGGGAGTAAAGTAATGGGGCAAAACTGGCAAAATACATTATTTAAGTGCTCTGATACCAAATGATACAGTTCTTGAATACTTTGGTGCTTTGTCTTCACCTGTATTAAGCCAGAACCACAGTGTTACTGGCACCACAGCAGTATGGGTGCTTTGCCACGCCACCAGGCAGGGCTGGGCTGCAGGGAGCAGTGAGGGCCAGGGGCACACAGCCCTCCCGCGGCCCAGGGCCCTGCTCACACAGCTGCTGCCACAGCTGGCACAGCCCCAGAGCCCACCACCCCCGGCTCGCGCTGGTGTTCCCAGCCACAGCTCCAGCAACGCAGTTAATACCTCCAAAAGACTTGTGCCCTGCCAAGGAACTTTTACACTGGACATTTATTTCACTCTCCGTTAGAAGGTGAGTCTGTTTGAAGAAGGAATTTAAAAAGCTTGGAAAAGTTGTTTGTAGTTTGAGGGTTTTTAAAGGCTCTAAAAAAAAAAAAAAATCAAATTCATTCCAACAAATGCCAGAGGAAATAATTTGTACTTCCCAGGCTCCTTCCTTCATCCTTCTCACTCTCCTCCACCTTTCAGTTGGTTCTCCAGATACCATCCTCACCACTGGCAACTCCTAGCTCTCCTGTTCTGCACCGTGATACCAATACCTACAATTTATTTAAGAGATCTAGCTACACTTGGATACTTATGGTGGCTTTGAAACAAATGAGGAGGATATTCTTCTAGCTATCATTTTTCACACACACTAAGTTTACTTTTGCAGTACTTTTGCAATTTAGTATTTTCCATAAATACAGAGTACCTTGAGGTCTTAATGTATGGAATTAAGGTATGATAATCTGAAAAACTCAATTTTCATTAATAATTAAGCTTAGCAAATCTACTAGCACTCTGATTATTTTTGGAAAGCTTCCCTTTTTATAACCAGAATCCTGGATCTCCTTTCCCCAAAAGTGTGAACTGAGTGGAAAGACTTTATTTTTAACCTACCCAACTCCAGTCCCTCCTCACATCTGAGAAAGCTATCAAGCAGTCCACATGGTGTTCCCTGAAAAAAAAAGTGAACTTTAAACATCTTTATAGGACCCAAATGTTTCATTCAAAACAGTGTTAAAAATGAAAAAACCCACAAACCTAGAGATTTTCCATACATGTTCCCAATCTCTCTTTTTCTCTCTTCTTCCACCATAAAGCCCCACTGGAAGAGCAGTCATGCTGACAATGGTGCACAGAATAATAACAGTACATATACTTAGTATTTGGTCATGAATTTAAAATCTGAACTGAGCAAGTGGTGTCACATTTTGTGAAACCTCTGAACATCCCAGAAGGAAGAAGAGCCACCATTCCCTCCTAGGCCTTTTTTTGTTTTCCTGTCCCCCAGAGTCCACTTCGTAGACCTCCAATCTACAGCTGACATAATGCTCCTTTTTCAGAAGCAGCTAAAGGCATTTCACAGATGTAGTGAAAATAAAATTTTGCTTCCCTGTGAAAGAGCCAGAGGTGATCCTGCCAGTGGATGAGGCAGAGGGAAGTATTGCTGTTAGAAGAAACTCTTATTGCAACAGCTACTGCATTACACACCTTTACATCCCTTACCTGCAGTAGCAATGGGCATGGCTGCAGGAATCTGGACTAGACACAGGTGTTTTGTCTGAGGTAGGTATCTACTTAGACCTCACATGAAGTCAGCCCTCACCTCTGTGTTATCTCTGGTACTTAAACTAGCTGTACATTACAAAGGGAGCACACAGCCTGCATATGCTCCAATCACCTGGCAAAAAACGAGTAAACAAAAGGACCAAAAAAAGAGTGCTTTAAAATATTTTCAAGGCAGGGACAAAATCAAATGTTTTCAGCTAAAGTATTTCCTTGTGAAAATACAGGTTTGGATCAAACAAACCTCATGATAGTTTTGGAGATTCCAGAGCTAGGAGGCCAAACGGGCAACAAAGCAAGCTATAAATATAAATGGGGAAACAAGGAAAAATTCATATCTGTGGGAAAAGGAAGAAAAAGCTCCTAGATATTGAAGGAAAGGCAAAAATATAAAACCCCTTTATTTTCTAATTTAAGAAATACTAAGATTGGGCATACGAGAATGTATAACTGAAGACATTCACACATGACTCCACAGTTTTTCCCCAACAGTACACAAAGGCTCCTTTTGAGTGAGTTGTAGGACCTTTCTTGAACCTCACTTTTGATAGGTTCAATTTTAAAACTGAAGTAGAACTTCTTTAAGATTCCAACAGTAAATGTCTATTGATCTTTACGTCTAAGCGTTGCGAACTTTGTCTAAATCCTTCCAAGAATATGCTTTACTTGTTTCATTTCCTCGGTGGCACAGAATACTTCCTCATTTGCAGAGATTTGTTTCTCTCTTCACTTGAGCAAGACATCATATTTCTAGAGAACTTTTGTATTTCATAGGTTGTAAATGACACATCAGAGACAAGGTTTTAGATAAACAGTTCACATCGGTATATGTTCAAGCAGTGTCCTACTTGCCCATTAAGCAATATTGGTGCTAGGCTGGCAGGAATCGCAGAAGGACAGATGTCATGACACTTACCCCAGTGCCCTGGTTTGAGGTAAAACAAAACCAACTTACTGTTCAGTAGTCTTTAGTTCTTAGCTAGGCCTCTTCTAACTCTCTGAAATTAACAACATTTTGTGTCTAAAATGGTTCATGCAGTGATAAGACAGTTTGTGCCAAGGAACGGTAGGCAGAGAGGCTCTTGCTTACACTTATTGCTATAACAACCAAGGTCAGGTAATTTCCATATTTGCCCTGTTGGAGGGTCAGAGGGGTCCCACCTGCAGGGAGGAGCGGACAGGACAGGTGACCCCAAACTGACCAACAAGGCTATTTCATCCCATTTGCCCCATGCTCAGTATAAAAGCTGAGGGATCAATGGGTCAACTCTCTTCTTTCAATGGCTGATGTCCGAGGAGGACCCTGTCTGTTCATCTGCCTTTGATCCTGATCCATGTGTTCTTGACTCCATCTCTGGAACCCAGTTCCCACCCATGGTTGAGTGCAGCCTGGGACTTCCCCAGTGCCTGCTGGTGACACCATCCTGGGAGCTTAATACAGTTTTGTATGTACTGTATCTATTTCATTACTTTTCTTTTTATCTTATTATTAATATTTCATTAAAGTAATTTAATTTCTTCTAAACTCATAAATCTCTTTATCTCTCCTCCTCTTCTCCATGCACGAGAGGCTGGGGGGGACCATCTGTCACCAGCCATTGGACAATTTGGCCAAAACCACGACACCCAACCTTACTTGGAAGTTGGGTTACATTCACTGTTATCTAGCTTGCAGGTGTCAGGCAACTCTGCTGATCACTTATTCCTAACATTACCTATGACTGTTTCCTATTATGCCATTCTTATTGCCCCTTCCTTTTCTGAGGTCTCTCAGCTAAAGGAACAGAAACAGCTGTCGAACTACTTAGCATTGTTTTAAAAAAAATCAGCCAAAGCCTCCTGTCTGTTCCAATGAATTAGCGAGATTTTTAGCATGCCCCACTGGGTTCATATCTCATTCTAAATTTCTGAATATGGCCAAAGTTTTCTGAAGAAACAAAAACACAAACTCAATAAATTTTCTGTTCAACACTGCTTCTATTAGCCAAATAGATGCAGTGTCCCAGATGCATCTGCTCACTTGGATTACACACATTTGATGGCAAACTTCCAGCCTTTCGATGTAGAGCGCTCTTTGCCCCTCCAAGGAAGTGAGTGAGTAAATATCACAGTAGGTGGCATTTCTAAGATTACAGTGTTTATATATCTGTAAGATTGCCTCCACACAAGGAACTGGTTAAAAAAATTTGATAGCTCTGTGTTGTAATATTGAAACAAACAAACAAAAAATATCCAATTTACCAGAACTACTGATCAAAATACTGAATTCTGGAATGTTTCTGACTTGATCATTTTCCCCATTTATCCCACCTATTTGAAAGGTCAACACTAATCCTAGGCAAGATGTTAAACATTTTTTAGATGGCCCATAGTTTTTGCAAGCACATTTTATATTATATCTACAACTTAAACATGTGCCTCACCTAAATTTTGCCATATAGTCAAGTGGTTAAACATTTGCAGCACTGTGACTACTGCAGTCAAGAAACACTTTGCTGCCAAAATTAAACATCACGAGAAGATGAAAGAGTGGTTTTGGATTACCTTCAAAATCAGGGACTAGGAATTATGTGGCCCATACACAACTCATTCAACAATTTTTCCTCTCAGCCAAGTAAGAAATGAGGCTAAGTCAAATTCTTACTATAGTGTTACCTGTTGCTTTTTTAAGTACCAGTTTTTTTAGTTTGTGTAAGTAGAGCAACAGATTCCACAGATTTTGTTTAGTCTACAGGTCATCTTCTGGGCAACTCTTTCATGAACATATGCCAATAGTTAGCTGAATAACTACTGTATGCCAGAGGCTGTACGAGAAAAAAAAAAAAATCTTTCCACTTACTGTGGTGAAAAGAATAATAATACGAAACAAAGAAAAATATACAATAATACTCTCAAATAGGTATTTTATGGTTATGAATTTATCATGATCTCTGCCAAATATTTCACATATTGCCCCTGGGGCAAAACATTCAAAGTGCCTAAGGAATGTAGGTGTCTTAATCAGGTTTAAAATATGGCTCAAGTTAGTTGTGTAGCTGGATACTTTTGAAAAATGTATTCTATCCCATATATTTAAGGCACTTCAAGTTACTGTCTGTATTAACATCTTATAATTCAAGTAAAATCACTTCAGGTAAGCGGACAAATTCCCTCATATCCTGTAATGTCCAGAAATCTTTGTCATTTCACATGCTTCAAAAGAAGTGAATGCATGCAACAAAGTTCACTCAAAAGTACCACCAGTAGAACGCAGATTCTACAAAATACAGAAACAAGTTATTGTGGATAACCCCAAACTCCAGTTTCACATTAATTTTTATGGTAGAGGCTTAGCTCAACTGCTATTTGCTTCTTTTTCCTATTTTTGACATCAGCATGGTGTTCAAACAAAGATTTGACCTGTCTTTTGAAGGTTAACAAACTCCCCATTAACGTTTTTTTAATGACAGCTCACCAGGATTCCTGCTGCAACTGTTACATATACTTCCATATAATGTTTTCAATTTATCCATTTTGAATGTAATCATTAGATACTGTTTATTTCTAATGTTAATTCTTAGTGAAGCAGAAAGGGATCATAAAGGAGTTGGGTCCATACATCATACATCTCCTCTGCTGAAGACATAACCAATGTTTTTGTATGGTTCCAAACACAGGCTATTCATTTAAATGTAAAAGTAACAAATTTCACCAGAAATTAAACTGACACCTCTGTCCTAAGCTCTTTGCTTAAAAGTTATTACATTTTTATCTTCTGAATTCTACATAATATCTGTTCACTGAAGAGTCAGCGTCATGGCAAGTAATAAAGAAAAAGGAACATGTGTATATAAACATCCTTGAAGAAATGATCTGCACTAGCTCTCCTTCAACTTCAAGCTGCTTATCTTTATGTTAATCTGTTTGGCATTCTGTTTGTTTATCCTTGTGTGGTATACAGTATCTGCCATCTATGTTTTTCTATCAAATCCTCTCAGCTGCTACTTGTATGCGCTTGCCAGAGACATCTTATGTGCTGTGCCCTGGTGAGGCTCACTCCTCCTCTGCTCCAGGCAGGCTTCCAACTTTTGCCTCACTATCCCAACTAGAGATCTGCCTATGCAGCTCTGTTTCATGACTGGTCAATGTCCATTAATTACACCACAACATCTCACTAATCCAAAAACCATCATTACTGAAATAAAACACAATCAAAACCTAATAGCACGCCACCCTTATGCTGACAGAGACAAAGGCAAGTAAAAATAAAAATCAATTTAAGAAAAGAAACCTGCAGAAATACCTACAAATATAATTTATCAACATTCTGATATAAGTAACATTAAATAGACTTTTGCAGGATAAATATACACTCCCTTATAATGAAGTTTCTAATGGCCAAATTCTAGTTTTATCCATGTTGACGTGAATCTTCAGCGATTCTGTTTTCACAGATAGCTGCTCTGGATTTGCCCTACAGTAGCCAAGATCACCATGTGGCTTTTGAACTCCATTCTTTTGCTTAAAAACAGCTGATAGGAAGTATGTAGTTATTTTATTCTAAGCTTTCCAACCATCTGTTAACTCTTTTGTCTTTTGGGGAAATCTATTCCTTGGATATCATTTAAGTTACTATTACTCCTTTCCTTGGTAAGTAAGATTTATATCTAGCAAGGGAAATAAGCAGTGTGCTGAAACAACTCTGAACAATTCTGAAGGTCTGTTTAATTTTTATAGGCTCAAGAGTACAAATGTTGCCCTTTCTAGTGTTTGTCTGACATTCTGTTGGGTCTAGCACAACACTATCCAGCCTTTTACCCTACACAGAGGTATCTCCTGAAGCTGACAGACAGCTCTACCACAGAAGAAGCCTTTAGTTAAAAAAAAAACAAAAACAAAACCAACCAAAAAACAAAAAACCTCGATCTGTGACCATTTCACTATTTTGAGTTTTCCAGCTCTTCACTAGATCAGAAAGACTCAGTTGCAAGAAAGAATTTTCCTTCTCTTGTTGAAATTCAGAAACGTTGAAGTCAGCACCGCTGTGGTTCTAAACTCAGCTTTTCTGCTTGAGGAGCTGAACTGTGGTCACTTGTTCTCTGTAACTACCAGAGAATTCAGAAAAACTGTTAAGATAAAATTACGCCTTTTTGAGGGCAGGCAACTCACATGGTAGTGTGCTGAGCCACCACAAAGGAATGCTCTGGATACTATTAATACAGGGGCAATTTTGTAGCATTTTCTCTAAATATGTAGCCTTACAAAAAAACCTTATTTCCATGTAGCTAACACAGTGGAAAATGTGGCTAGAAACTTACTGGTTAAGGATAGTAACTTTGGCTTGAATAAAAGGAGAATTATTGTAAAGCTTATAATTTAGGAATTAGCAGTTAAGTAGGCTACTGGTAAACACTAAGTGTTAAGAATTACAATAATATATATTTCTTTGTTACTGACACCAACAGACCAATTCACTAATTGTAGTATATATGCATAAAATGATCAGACTGGGATTCAGTTTTGATGCATGTGTTCATGAACATCTTCATTTTGTCTAACAAATTGGGTCTTACATGAATGTGTGACAAATATGGAAAAAATTATGTAATATCATATTACTTTTAAGACAGCAACACCTTACAAGCTCTTGAAGAAAGCAGACTTTATAAGGTTGTATCTGTTCACAGTAAGTGTTTTGACAGAAAGCTTCCAAACTGATTTCTCAACAGCTTTCTCACACACAATGGCGTACAAAAATTCTCTTATATATACAGAGAAATATTTTAGATAAGAAATTTAATAGTCCTCCCAGTGTAACTGCATCTTACACCAACCTTCTCCACAGCTAATGAAAACTAGAAAGCATCCATAGTAAATCTGCAGTCAGTATGAGCGGTTTCAAACTCTTAATCTCGAAAAACATAGTTCCCATTTGAAATCCAAATTCTGCAGTGCTGAAGAACTGTGACCTATGAGATCTGCTCTGTGTTAAATACCAAGCCTCCCTTGCTATACACACAGAGTTACGGTGAGATTTCACTCTGTAAAGGTAGCAGAACACTTAAGCCTTTGTAAAGAGGCTTGTGTTCCTCAGCCTGAATCTACTCCTTCAAATATGCACATAACCTGTTGAGATCTAAACTACTACCAAAAATTAAAGGGATCTTAGAATTACTCTGCATAATTTTCTGAAAACTTTAGTTCAGTACTCAGATGCTGACAAAAAGACAAATACAAGTTTAAAATTAATAGGAGTGAGAGCACACAAACTGGAAAAATTCATTAAACGCTGACTAGATCCCTAGCACACATTAGAGCATTGCCACTAGTGATCACCTTTCACAAAAGGATGTTTTAGAATCACACTAAGTACACGCAAGGTGACCAGTTTAATCAGAATTATGCAATGGTTTCTGGACAAGGATAGACTTAAAAGATCAAGACTCTTCAGCTCTGATATGAGTTGCTCTAGACATAGAGAAGTAGAAATGATAATAGAGAAAGTAGTCAGGAATTATTTCTTACTGTTGCTTATCATTCAAAAAACTGGCAGTCACCTGAAGAAGTTATCAGTCAGGAGTTTTAAAGCTAAAAATAGGAAATACTTTTTCACATATTGCATCTTGAAAAACAGTTGCATTCATACCCACAATATTTTGAATGATAAATGTATAAATAGATTCAAAAATCAACTGAGCAAACGAATGTAAAATAGGTTTGTCAGTAGTTTTCAAAGATGAAAGAGGTGAAGATGTTTTTTTAATAGTAGATCCGTAGAAACTGGGACAATGCACTGGGAGGTGTTCTTACACCCCTGTAACCTTCCACTCCTGGAAATTCTGTGGGACACAGTAGTGGGTTACATGGATCTTGGATCTGACACAGTGTAGCCATGCTTATTTTTGGATAACTGCATGTGAATGCTACAAAAGCATCCTACCGCTTTTTAAAGATTCTAGAAAGGGAATTTGCATGATCCAGCTGTTGCAATGATCATATAGTACTTAAATTGTATGTCTTCAACTTAAGTAGCTGTGCCTCTGGCTACTGTATGCTTCTTCAATAGATAGGGAATCTTCTCTAGTGCTTGGGTAGACACAAGAAGGGTGCTGGGAGTAGGTAGAGTTTCAGAATGGAAAAAACTAAGAATTACCAATTCAAACAACCAGTTTCCCATCTTTCAGGAGCCTCGTGTGCTGCTGTATAATGCAGTATAAACATGAGCTGTTTTCTCTTAGCATTTTCATTTCAGTTCATAGTAAAGTCAGTCTCCTTATTCATAACAAATCAAATTAAAATGAAGTTAACACATTACTTGGGAAGTGAATTTTATGTCAGTGATAAAAACGTATCCAAACCATGTGCCATTCTTTTTTCATTCCATTACATTATTTAAAAGGACCACTGGCACAAATGGCCCATCATTTGTTTTAACCAGAGTCCAACATGTAAAACTGACATTACAGACATCTAAACTGGAGTTTCAATCTATGACCTTCTCTCTCTCATTTCACACCCTTTGCCTGCTGCTCCAGGAGGCAACTGGAGAAGTCAGCACATCTGTAACGAGCCTCTAAGCAAAATCCCGATAGTGGCGTGGGACCTGGGTGCTGCTAAGAGGAGTCCTACCGATTCAGATCACCAGGCTGCTGAAGGATAGAAGAGGAGTTGGCAATATAAGATCTCTGGCACTGCCTGGGCCAGGAATCAGGAATGCAGTTATTTTTCAGCTGATTTCCTAGGGAAGAACTATGTGGTCAGACTACGTATCTGTGTGCCCAACAGATGGGTTTTGCTTAATTGCTCCTGTCCCTGGGAATGAGTGAAGGTTTTATAGGCAGCTCTAGAATGCAAAGCCATAGCAGGCCATACTGAAGTTGCTACAGGCAGAGGAGGGAGTTTGGTTCTTAGCAGCTGGCTGAAGGGAAGATGTATATTCTGAAACCTGAACTTTAATTAAAAAAAAAAAAAAAAGACTTGGACTTTCAGTAGTCGTAACTCCCATCAGTCCGCCCTGAGAAGCTTCTGTGAGAGAGGAGTTCAAACTCCTCCTTCTCATCTCTCCTCTCCTGGGAGTGTGAGTTTCTCCTCCCTCATTCTTCATTCTCCACTCTAGAGAGACTATCCCTTCCCAAGAGGGACAATTCCAGCTTAAGAGCTTGCTCTCTGTCTATGACCTTCTTGTGGCTGCTCTAGTGACTTATGCTCATCACTACCAGAACAAGAAGTACCTACTCTCTCTAAAAAATGGAGGTGGGATTGGAAAATGGGATGAGCCATCTCATGCTTTAAAATTTAAAAACCCTTTAGAGGATTTGTGGATTTAATGTGTTTGCATTCCTTTGCAGATACAGTTAAATATCAGTAGATGATGGGTCAGGAGCCATCTATACGTCAAATATTCTTTTATTAAGACCTACCCCTGCTAGTAAACATTTCTTTTAAATTATATAGTTTAGTTAGTATTCAGGGCTATATGTGCTTAAGATATTTAATTCTCCTTTCAATGCCTCTCTCACAAATTTTTCCACAGTTTGTATTGCTTGAAATTTACACTGCAAATGCTGGTGCTGTGCCAAAGCAGTTTCTTTTCTTTAAAATTAATGCTTCTATCTTTGAGGTTTGGGATGGTTTGGGGGTTTTTTTGGGGGGTGGGGAGGTTGTTGGTTTGTTTTGTTGTTTGTTCTTTTTTTTAAATCAAATGACTTCAGTATATTCAGGTTGTCACTAAAAGAGCTAAGCACCCCTAGGACTGTAATGCTTGCCCAGACAAATGCACATTCCTGTCTGTAAAGACCTAGCTGGAATGTCTAGCATCAGAATTTCACATTTTGTGCAGTCAATTCTGTTTCGCATACTAAGCCACAAACCCATTATAGTTGAAAACAGCAGAAAGTCTGTTTCAAATTAGGTGATGCAAATACAGTAGTAACAGAAACCACAGAAAAAGCACAGATGTATAGAATATACATACGTGCAAAGCAATCAAGTATGAAAGGCAGATATCAGTTAAAATACTTTGTAAGGATGAAGTCACAGTTTTCAGCAAATAGTACTGATAAAGAAAGCAATATATTAACTGGAAAAAAAAAAAAGTCAATGCAGTGTTTTACATTTCCCCTTTACTGAAGTTCTACCAAGTATGAAAGCAATATAAACAGGTAATCCCAGAATGTCTTCTACGAAGACACGCTATATTAAAGCAAGGTGTCTTCCTGTGAATGTACAACCAGAAGAGACAGCACAATACAAGCTGCTAAAGAAGGCAAGCCTTGCAAAGCAAGTAATTTAGACTCACAAGAGTCATGATTATTTACCATGAATAAAACAGGAGAAAAAAATGATGATGTAGGCATAAATTAGACACTACTGCATTTTATACTGTAACTATAACTCCTTAAGGGAACACGAAGACTGTCTGTATCAATATCATTTTTATGAACAGAAATACCTGAGATAGATCTCACTATAATGTGGAAACAGAATCAAATGGCTGACAATATTTTTTTTATAGAAGTGTTCTATTCTCTAAGTAAGACTATGATTGTTGTTGTGATTTGATGTAAAATAAAAAAAAAATTTTGTTTGCATGATAAGACTAGATCCATACCAATAAATTAGTGGGTTAAAATAATTCAGTCACCTGTTAATACAGAAGTGCATGAAATTATTAATTATTAATAGAAAGAATTTGTTTTAATATTGGGAATATATGAACTGACTTGTCATTTGTCCAGCTCAGTTATAGCCAGCTATGGTTCTAGCCCTAGTACATTGTTCCAATTGTTCGAGGACAAAGGAAGTTATTCATAACAGGTTAGTGTCTGCAGAATCTACATGTCTGCTGTGGTTTCAGATTTTGTAGGCCAAGAAAAATTGCCCTGTTGAGGTGATAAAGCCTTGATTTATATTAAGGAAGTTCAGTAATTCAAGAGGAGCTGGCACAAAGACTAAAGAAGCTGTAGCAATTCACAAAAAATCCTGAAGTAGTATTGAAGAAAATAGTATTTGCAGTTTTTAAACGAATTTGAAAACCCTACAGAAAGGCTCTGTGTTTAAGGATGAAAGCAATTGGATCATGCACATTATGAAGTACTAAGTTAAACACCAATGATGCAGCAGTTATGCAAAATTACTATTGTACATTCACCAGTTGGCTCAGAAACAATTGAGAAACTTGAATCTCTTCTGTTGAAAAAGGCTGGCTACATAAAGCAAGTATCTCCTCCACTCCTTGAAAGGCGCCACAGGGTATTTATCTTGCATCAGTACTGACACTAGGGACAGATAGTACACTTTGCTTTAGTGACTTTTTTGCATCCCACTGAGGAAAAGAAGTGAAAGAAAGAATGTCCGAAATGGCTCATTTCTTGTTCTGTATCTATCATCTAGCTCTTTCTTTTTTCCCCACGTCTGTCTCTTCTAGAAATTTATTTTACTTGCGTAAGTTTATTTTCCCTCCCCTATTATTCTACAGTATTTGGTTCTTCTATATATAAAACACAATATATATTTAAAAATCAATTCCTCTCAGAAATAACTCTCGCAGATTCTTCAAATCCATTTGCCAATGTAGCATGTTTATTTTAAATTCATGAGACACTTTAAAGATACCCTGTCTTATGATATTTGACTGAGTCAACATAGCAAAAGAGGCAATGGCATACTATTTTTAAAACATATACTTTTTTATAAATCAAAAAGATTTCATCTTCAAATATCACTGTAGCATGCCCACTACATAGTCCATCCTCACTCATTTTACCAGAATAAATATTGAAGAATAGAGTGGGTGAACATAAAAGTTAAAAATAATCAGTCCTTGATGTGTAAAAAGAACATTTCAGTAATAAATTTATCAGGCCTAACCTGACACAGTCAGCCCATTTTTCAAAAAATGAAGTCTATAGCATACAACAGGACTGACAGAATAATTAAGTAGATTTTTACCATCTGTCATTTTTTCACCTGTCTTTGCACTTGGTTTCTGTCAGCTGTCTCAAACTGTCAGCTGGGGTAGCTTGGGAATGACACGGATGAAGGGGTTTCCCCCCTCCCCCCTTTAAAGTATCAACCATTCAGTGTTTGCATATTCAGACTTAATACATAGCTAATAAATGTCTTCCGAGCTGCACTTGTACATAATCATTGGAAGCAGAACAGATCTGTATAATTTCTTTCTCAACGCAACAAAGCAAGCAAGCTTGTATCAGGAAATTTCCAAAAAATCAGTGAAAGGAATTGATGAGATTTAAGCCTAAAGCAAGGACTTCAGCTCTAGTTTATTATTATGTCCAGAGACATGAGGGGCTTTTGGAAACTTGTTCAAATTTTTGCATTTTTTTTCTTCTTCACATTTTAATTAATTTCTGCATTTTAATGAAGCTGTAACGTAAACCCAATGGGATTAGAGTTTTATCATCTATGCATTTATAAAGTATAGTGCAAATAGAGAGCAAATCTTAGTAAATACAGAATAATACATATTTTGGGAAACTGTTGCATAGATCCCTCCTTCACACCTGAAAAGTTCAGAAGAATAAGATACATGGGACTTGTTAACCCACAAAAAAATCTGCCAAGGGCAGCAAAAGTATCCAACCAGGAAACCTGGATAAAGACAATTCACTTCCTTTGAAAACAGATGCTACAGTAGGCTGTGAATATTTAAATGCATTCTGAGGGATGTTTCATAACAAAAGTAACACAAGAAAAATAAGAAAACAACCACAGGCAGTAATGCGATCAAACTATCTATAAGGTATGAGCATTCCAGGTAAAAGCTTTCACTTAAGACCCTAAGCATTCCTTTTAAAAGACGCATTCAAAATAAAATGGATGTAAAAAAGTAACAGGGAAAATGAGAGCTCTTTTTACAAGAAGTGACTAAAACTACAACCTGATTCAGTCCACCAAAGTTGATAATAGAAAATATGATAACTTTCTATCAATACACCACGTAAATGAGCGGCTGGAGGCAAGAAGAGTGATGATCATGCATTCACATAAAAAAAAAAGGTATAAAATAACTATGAATAAGTGTAGTCAGCAAATTAGATTTTTTTTTTACATCAGAGGATGAACTTCTGGAACAATCTTTCAGTTACAGAAACAACTGAGCTCATCTGAGATGAGGCTTGATAAATTCATAAAAGGGACCGTATTTTAAGAGTTGTCTGAAATACCAGAAAAGTAGACTTTGAGAAGTCCCTTCTTGTAATCCTGTGGCTTTATTTCCACATTATCCTGATCCCTATGCATTCAAACATTCAGCTTGCTTTTTGAAGATGGCTGTACTTGGAGCAAAGAACTTGATTGTACTAGAGCTAGCTAAGAACAGAGAGAAAAAGCACTTTATAAATTATTTTAACTGTACAAACCTGCATGCCAACACTTCCTCACACCTCAGACCATTAATGAGATGCCTATGGCAGCTGGAGGAAACAGTTCTCCCCAAAAATGGAAGGGCAGTAAGAAGGCCATTTTGTGGTGGTTGATTGTTGTCCCAGATTTGACACAGCTGTGACAATTGGATCCTTTCATAGCACACACAGTGAGGGGAAGTGAAGGAGGTTTTGCCCCCTCATGTTTCCACACACGTTTCCCTCACGTGACCCCAGCTCAGAAAGCAGTCTGTGAAAACCACACTGCATCTCCACTGGTTCCTTTAACAAGAGAGAAGCTGCTATGTCGGAGTCTCCGTGAATAGCTGTCATACTCTTTCTTTCACATCACACTTCTGTGGGATAGGGCTATATCAAAATACATAAAAGGAGGGAGGAATGGAAAACGGCCCTATTGTGTGATTAAGAAGAACACGTGCCAGCGTGGGGGAGTATCTAAGCCCTTCTGCTAGCACTGAAGTGTCATCTGCTCCCATGTCCTCACCTAGAATGAGAAATACATGGAATCAGCAGTAACCTATCTTAGTTACAACTCTTGTGGAAAGTTGCTTTACTTTCATGCCAGGCATTACATATATTTGGTATAGATTAACCTCACTTCATTCTCATTTCACAAATAGAAATCAGCATTTTGAAGAAAAAAAAAATGTTAAAAATATCTCTGAAATGTAAAATTTTCTTGAGTTTTTACAAATTTCTTAACCTCTCAAGTTCAGGAATACTTTCCTAAAGTTTTAATGTTGTTCTTAGTTATTCTATGTTTTGTAGCTTCCATTTTATGTTTCATGACAGTGTAAAGAAAATGCAGGAAACGATACATAATGATATGATTCTGGTACTGTAATTTTGGTCTTGTGCATCTCAGTGATCACATTCCTTTGATATGCCACAGTAAGTTTTAAAAGGCGGCATTTAATGGTAAGTCTGGTAAGCCACAATTGTAGAGCTGGTGATGCTTGTTTTGGCTTTGTAAAGTGAGATATCAAAGGGGTATAAGATCAACTTGCCATACTTGGCACCATCTACTTTAAGTTAAACTTGTATCCTAGGTGAATGGATAGTCAAACAAAACCACCCTCTGGAAATAGCAGGGTACTGTATATAAACTGGAAGAATTATTGGTTGTAAAGCAGTCTGGACTGAATATAACAAACTCAGCTGGCCTGAGCTCAGGGAGCCGTTTCTTTTGCTTTATAACAGAGCTTTTGTTTCAGAAGCTGGAGACCCTATGTTTAGCCCAGCAACAAATTCTTATATGAATCAATTGTGTGTAGGTTTGGTAGTGTGTTTACCAAGACTTCCAGATGTGTATTGTTTTGTTCACATCCCTTAGACACTATGGTGTGGCTGTCTGTGTACTACCCCACACTAAAAATCTAAAATAAACTAAAGCCTTCTCAATAAAATATCTAAAAAACAATTGTGCTACAGAAACACATTTCTAGTCATTCGGAAGCCAGACCTACTATCACACTTGCTCTCACAAAATGGCTGGTCTATCCCACTCTAAAGCAATTCATTATGGGTTTTCCTCCTTTCTTGGTGGTAAATGGGTCATACTCTCTATGACCAATCCTTAATTCCATATTTGTTAACAACATTTTCCTTCTCCCACTCCATTTTAATCTTCTTTCATGGAGTAAACTACTTTATACAATCGAAGCTTCCCAATGCATGTCATTACTATTATTTTAAGTCAATTTACAACTTAAATATATACCCTCCCTGGGCAGAAATATAACTAGTTAAATGTGGAAGTACAAGTCAGTGTAAGGAAAGGTTATAGAAACAGTCCTTTGTACATTCAAATTTCAGCCAGTTTGTTACACAAAAATAACACTTGTGAAATCATTACCTTGGAGGTGAAAGAGCAAAATGCTTGAAGCATTCAGCTAATTCAGTCTTGCAGTCCTATATTTCTCAGGAACAGAAGAAAGATGGAAAAAGGCAAGCTGTATCTATTTTATTTAAAATGCTTTTAAATCAGCCATGACTTCATGTTCTTCACAATACCAGGAAGGGCTGGGAAGCTTTACCTCAAGATACTGACAAGTGTAACTGGGTTTAAAAATACAGTTAGATGGATGCCTGCCTGACAGCAAATAAAAGAAATTTTATTTGTACTGACAGACACAATTGTGACTTGTATTTTATAGGCTCCCAAGGGAGATTTGTACTCTGCTTTCTAGAAGATCATAGTGTGACTCAGACTTCAAATCCTGCACAGGTGAATAGAAATACCAGACAAGAAGTCACAAAGGGGTGCAGATCCTGGATCGATTTACACGTAACATGGTGGCTGAAATATTTTTGAGCGCTGAGAAGGAAATCTAGTTAAGATTTATAGAAGGAAGTGAATAATTTGTCCAGTTCATTAGGCAGGTTTTCCAAAAATCCACAGTCTTGATTTTTTCCATTTATAAATTAGGTTGTTTGACATTTTACTAAAATGTAAGTTTAGAACCCTCACTTTATGGCTTTGAATGAAAGCCTGGTCAGCTCCGCTACTCAGTCTTACTTGCTTTCACCACTACTGAAAAAGGCAAGAATCTACTATTTTATTCCTTACCATATTACTGTAAAGGCCTATAGTGAATAACTCATCAAATGCAGACTACTATCCCAGCTTAGAAAATATTCACAATGTCAGCTGGTAGCTATATGATTTGCTATGGTTTCACTTTATCTATACATTTCAAATGTAATCTGAGCTTTCCCCACCCCTGTCCTACCCACAAACATTACAGCAAAAACTTAAAGTTCTAAAATACTTGGAAAGTACCTCTGAATTAGTTATTTTGTATCTTTTCATGCATAATTATAACAGGGTGCTACAGCTTCTGCAAGTATTTGCTTACCTCTCTTCTGATATTATAGTATTATAAATAAACTGTTGTGATAATGATTCCTTTGCTGCTTCTTCATCAAACCCATACTACCACCTAATATCATCAAAGTGTACATTTGTTACTGTTCCTGATGTTGCAAATTATTTAGCAATCTCATGTTGTATAGGATTATTAACACCACTATCTTAGTTATTTTCAGACATGAAATTGAATCTTTTCATTGCAGAATAAAAATAAATTACCGATTCCGCTGTGGATACTTCACAGAGAACATCAATTTTCTATACAGCTCAAGTAATAGGAATAAAATAGTGATTAAGGACTAAATCTAAGTCAATCTTTACAGGGTCACTTGGGAAAACAATCCAAATTAAATTTCAAAATCACATTGCAAACATCACATCAAAAGGCTGAGTAGAACAAATGTATTCAGACTTAGTCTACATAATTAGGCGTAATTTAACTCACTTTCCTTCTAAAACACATTAGAGCCACGCACACATCTTAATTCTAAATGAGACCATTTTCTAGGAATAGGTTTTTCAATTAACTTTTAATTCGTATCTTTAATAAATCTGAACTCATTTTTCCACTGTCATTTTAGAGATAAATTAAAAAAAAGTCTCACTTAACATGAAATTCCATGTTGGTAACTGAAGAACACTAGAAAAAGGGGAAACTGATACTATTAAATCTAAATGGATGTTCTATACTGAAAACCTTTTGGAAGAGAAATAGCATCTTTGCCGAAATATTATTTAGGTATTTTTCTGTTTCCTTTTCCCTTCCTCTGGTACAAACGATTTTTCAAGTGAGAAATACGAAAAACAGCATCACAAAAAATACAAAAAAGCCCACGAATAACTTCTATTTTCTCAAAAAATCTTTTGTTTCTACATAATTTTGTAAAAAAATGTGAAAAACTTTATATATCATTATTATTATTGTTTGTTTTCTCCTTGTGAAAAAGTAGAATTTAAATGCTAGAAAATTACGAAGAGTTTGCCTGCCTCTTGGCAATGATTTAGGGGAACTACAAAACCAGTAATTTTTAAGAAAATACAACTGAAAATGTGGAATATAAACATACAGAATTCACTTACCTCTTAGACTGTTGTTGAATAATACAATACTGAAGCAGTAAACAATGATCCTTTTTTGCACCTGTCAGAAAAAAATAGGCAAAGAGTTCTAGTAACATATTGGCAAGGAACACAAAATTTCATAATGTGGTTGTAGTGATCCATCCTGATAAAGATACAGGGAATGTTATATGAACATATATATGATACATTTATTTTCTTAGATTTGTAATGAGAAAATGCATAACCTCAGCTAATGAACGCCGAATCGTGTGCTTCTGATATCACTTATTGATCATTTATATGGACCTACATCTATTTAATCAACCACGTAAAACCGGTATGGGGATGAGATTAGGCTCTATATGGTCAGAAATTCTCTTACAGAGATATTTGTATTTGAGAACTCAAGCTTGTTGTTAGCTATCATCTCCTTTACCAGCAATTTCTGAATACTTACTATGCAGTATATAGCTAGATACACAGAGGGGAAAGGAATTTAAGTCTGTATGTTTCAACACAGCAGAATTTACAGGCAAATTACGAGAGTTATGGCCCAATGATGAGTGATGAAAACTTCATGGTAAACCACACAGATATATATTCTTTTTGAGCAAGTATATAGCATTTCTAGGTATTTTTTCAACTTAAAACATTTTGAGTTATATTTTTAAATTCCTGTGATTGCAAAACAGACTGCCTTAGTCTGATGAGTCTCATTTTGCAGACCTTGGAAGAAGAGAAATAGTATAACTGAGAAGTTGCATTTAATGGTTGCTTTTAAAAGTAACCAAATCTGGTTTATTTTACATAGGAATGTTAGGCTTTAAGTTCTGGCATCTCAGAACTCATTAACTCAGTGTAATTTCCCCTTTTTAATGATTTCGGTCTCCTAGTCCTAGCTCTCGCCACTTGTTTCTTGCTCTAACACAGTGTCTCAAAGCAATTCAACATTAGTTAAAAATGGACTATTGCCCTTCTGGGCTTCAGGTTAGCATAACTGTGAGATGAAACTCCATAGCTGGCAGAGGGAAGGTGGGAAAGGTACATTTTTGTGGCAGTTTATTTAAAGAAAGAAAAAGTCAGCTGACTGAGACTGGTTAAAGGCTTGCAATGTTACAGGCATGTTGTGGGAAGCTGTCTGAAGAGGCAAACACGGGTGAAATCATCAGACGCATGATAAGTGAATTTTATCACATGACTCCATAATCCGTCATAGGGATACCGACAGCCATATGCTAACAAGCAGGCAAAGAGACAGTTCCAGTTTATTTTCACCACAAGAATCAACATATTTGGAAAAAATATGTGGGAAAATGGACTGGCCACTTGAGGGGAATGTAGGTACATCGTCAGAGTATGCAGAGATGCAATGAGGAAGGCTAAGACCGACTTGGAATTAAATCTGGCAAGGGATTTTAAGGACAATAAGAAGGGCTTCTTCAAGTACATCAGTAGCAAAGGGAAGACCAAGGAAAATGTGGGCCCGCTGCCGAGTGCCTTGGTGGTGGAGGATGAAGAGAAGGCAGAGTTACTGAATGCCTTCTTTGCTTCTGTCTTTACTGCTAAGGCCGGCCCCCAAGAATCCAACACCCTGGAGATAAGAGAAAAAGTCTGAAGAAAGACTTTCTCTTGGTCAAGGAAAATCGCGTAGGAGATCATTTAGGTAAACTCGACACGCAAATCCATGTGCCCTCATGGGATGTACCCACAAGTGGTGAGGAAGCTGGCAGATGTTATTGCTAAGCCACTCTCCATCATCTTTGAAAGGTCATGGAGAACAGGAGAGGTGCCTGAGGACAGGAGGGAAGCCAGTGTCACACCACTGTTTGAAAAGGGGAAAAAGGAGGACCCAGGAAACTACAGGCCAGTCAGCCTCACCTCCATCCCTGGAAAGGTGATGGAACAGCTCATTCTGGTTGTCATCTCTAAGCATCTGGAGGAAAAGACGGTTATCAGGAGTGGGCAACATGGAGTATTCACCAAGGGGAAATCATGCTTGACCAATCTGCTAGCCGCCTGTGATGGCATGTCTGCCTGGGTAGACGAGGGGAAAGCAGTGGACACTTTCTACCTCGATTTTAGCAAGGCTTTTGACACTGTCTCACATAACATCCTCACAGGTAAGCTTAGGAAGTGTGGGTTAGATGAGTGGCCAGTGAGGTGGACTGAGAACTGGCTGAACGGCAGAGCTCAGAGGGTTGTGATCGGTGATGCAGAGTCTAGTTGGAGGCCTGTAGCGAGCAGTGTTCCCCAGGGGTCAGTGCTAGGTCTGGTCTTGTTCAACGTATTCATCACTGACCTGGATGAGAGGACAGCGTGTAGCCTCAGCAAGTTTGCTGAAGATGCAAAATTGGAGGGGTGGCTGACACCCCAGAAGGCTGTGCCACCATACAGTGAGACCTGGACAGGCTGGAGAGTTGGGCAGCCTGTTCAACAACGGCAAGCGTAAGGTCCTGCCCCTGGGGAGGAATATCCCCATGCACCAGTACAGGTTTGGGGTTGACCTGCTGGAGAGCAGCTCTGCAGAGAGGGACCTGGGAGTCCTGGTGGACAACAGGATGGCCATGAGCCAGCAATGTGCCCTTGTGGCCAAGAAGGCCAATGGCATCCTGGGGTGCATCAAGAAGAGTGTGGCCAGCAGGTGGAGGGAGGTCATCCTCCCCCTCTACTCTGCCCTGGTGAGGCCACACCTGCAGTACTGTGTCCAGTTCTGGGTGTCCCAGTTCAAGAAGGACAAGGACTGGAGAGAATCCAGTGGAGTGCTATGAAGATGACGAGGGGACTGGAGCACCTCTCTTACAAGGAAAGGCTGGGAGACCTGGGTCTATTTAGCCTGGAGAAGAGAAGACTGAGAGGGAATCTCATCAATGGTTACATATATCTAAAGAGCAGGCATCAAGAGGATGGGGCCAGACTGTTTTCAGTGGTGTCCAGCTACAGGATAAGGGCCAACAGGCACAAACTGGAACACAGGAAATTACATCTGAACACAAGGGAAAAACTTTACTTTGAGGGTGCCAGAGCACCAAACAGGCTACCCAGAGAGCTTGTGGAATCTCCTTCTCTGGAGATATTCAAAACCCACCTAGATGTGATCCTGTGCAGCTTGCTCTAGGTGAAGCTGCTTTAGCAGGGAGATTGGACTAGATGATCTCCAAAGGTCCCTTCCAACACCTACCATTCTGTTGTTTGCCTTAGAGGACACTGCTTTTATAACCCTGTGTGACAGGGCAGGAAGAAAGCCAGGACATTAAGGCAAAACTGTCTGCAGCTTTTCCATAGAATTAGCACTTCAAAAACAGTTAAAGGCTTTCAATTCCTAAGCAAGGTTTTAGTGGAACCCAAACTGGAACAAGGCAGCTTTTCAAATAGATGAAATGCAAATCTGTTGAAAGAAACAGGTTCAAATACAACATTTTGTAAACAATTCCCTCCCTACCCTTGATGCTTGTATATCCGAATCCTGCTCCCAGGTCCAGCAGTCTTCAATTCTTGGGTTGCTTCAAATCCAGCATTCATTTTTAAAGCCTAAGGAGACTTTCCTTGTCCCTTCACATGTAGCTATATGGCTGCTCCCTGCCTCTTATAAGAATTTCCCAGGTCCTCTGCAAACTCCCCAGCTGCTTGCACTGAGCTCTGGAAGCTTTGCCAGCTGAGAACAGGCATTAACACTGGGAAAATAATCCCCTCTCTTTGAAAAAGTTCACCTGAACAGAATAAATCCCTTATCACCCCTATTTTCACCTTTTTATAAAACGTAGCAGACAATAAGCTGTGATCAAACAAGTGACACAATGCACTTCTTTCACATCGTGGATGAAAGACAGTGCTCAACTGTTAACTTTAAAATTATGTGACTGCTGAATTTAGCTGCTTACTTTCACAGGGCAGCACAACCAGCCTTCCCTGGTTGTGCTTTCTGGCAGTACCTCCACAGTGGAGGGTCCTTAGAAGTTCTCGTATGCAAAGCTCTACAAGGCTCTTCTTCATCATGTGCTTAATCAAGCAGAGTTCACTGATCTCTGTTCTTTTCACTTAAAATGAAACTTTTTAATCTCATGCTCAAATATTTGCTGTCTGGATATAAGAGCATGCTTTTCTTGCAGGCAACAATGCTCTAATGGGGAAAGAACAGCAGAGCAGAGTTTGTTTTTTGAGACAGGTCATCTTTTCCCGTGAAATGGCCTTTACTGGTATTAAGACGGTTTGCTGTTTAGGTTTGTTGGTTTTTTTTAAACTCCCCAAACACAGGTTTGGCATAGACCTATGAAAGGCTGCCAGGTACTTTAATTTTTATTAACTCTTGACACTTGACTTTTCTCCAAACAAGTTATTGAAAATATTGGATCTGAATTATCTACTGAATTATGACCCTCAGAATCTATTTTCATTCTAATTAAATAAAACCAGCAAGTTTTTAAGAAATGAAGATGAACACATTTTTACAGTGAGAGACCTAACAAGTGAGAGAGGAAGCAAAGCACAGAACATCTATTTTTAAGCGGAATTTTTCAGAAAGAAAATAATTCCTGCATTTCTTCCTGCTGTCTTCTGCATAGAAAGAAGCCACTGTTTTACAGGCCAGACCATTTTGCTTTTGGGGAGGGGAAGTCAGGAACAGGGAAACTCCCTGTTGAAGGGAGACCAGCAGCATTCCCATGCCTGCAGCCCATTCCTGTGGCTCCCACATCTGGAAATTAAACAGAAAAAGTGTAATGCAAATTTGTGGTCAGGTTTCAAAGTTAGTAGACTGTACTGGCTTGACATATTTGAAATCAAATCGTGCCTTCTTTCGTTCCATTTTTATTGTCTGATCAATGTAGGTGTTTGAAATTTTATGAATATCTGCTGTGACAGTGTACTATTGCTCTCTCAACCACTACAATTTTTAAAACGTTGCTTGTGTTCCTCTTTCTCAATGCAGTACTAGATTAAATTTCACAATGTGACTAATGGTCTAAGGGCAACTAATATTAAATAAATTAGCAGCTTCGTTTTGTAGGGGAATTTCATGAGTCTTTCTAAATTACTTTTTCTCAAAAACAGCAAGTCCAGTGAGTTACAGAAACATACCATAAAGGTATGCTATCAAAAATTATGTTTCTAAACACATAATGGGATGAGAAGCCGCTATCGCTTTCCCATTACTTTTAATAATAAAGAAAGAGCTACAGAGTTTTCCTGGGAATTTAAGACATATTCAAAGCAGATAACAACATGTAAATTCCTTGCAGGCTAAGGTAAGCCATCAGGGAAATGATGCCTTGGAGACAAAGTAGTTCTGAAAAATCAACCCCGACAGAGATGAACAAAGTGACAGACCCACAGGCAACTCCGAAGTCAGAAGCTCTGCTGCTTGCAAAGTCTGCCAAGAAGCATAACATGCCCAGGTATTTCCAGCTGCCTGTTCATTATTCTCATTCCTGTCAAAATTCATCTTTCTTGCAACACCGTCATTCACAAAACATCCACTTTAGGCTCCAAAGGCTAACAGGCCAAATTCGGAGCTCTAATAATCTGACATGAGTCCACTGAAGTCAATAGTTATGCTTGCTTATATTCATGAAGAAATTTGCCTCAATATCTTAAAACACAAGAAATTCTGAATCTATTCAATTAGGCACAATTTACCATGGGTTTGTAGGAATTTAAGGGATTATTTCAGAAGTTAAAACTGCAAGACTGGAGCTTATTTTAGATACTATCTGAGATTGTTCTACTGGTTTTTAGCATCAATATTTCATCAGTCTCTTTCCTTGGGCACTAGCAGCATAGGCATCACCCAGTGGTGGAGATTAAATGTCCATTTTCCTTCAGCTCTCACAAAGGAGAGCACTGCAGATAAACCTTTCTCACGCCACTCTTCCTATAGGTCTTTCCAGGTTTTTCAACACCATAATCATTTTGGGTCCAACGGAATAGTATCTACAGTGAACTAATCCTTTTTTATTTTCTTTCATCCACTTCAACTCTCCTCCAAATCCAAATAATAGTGACATTTTTCTGGCTTATATTTGTTTTAGCCACCATATAAATTCCCAAGAAATACATATTGATTCTACTTTTAATATATAAAATCCACCACTCACATACAATGATTTGAGAAATGTCCAGCTACCTTGTAGTAGTTGGAATTAGTCCTGGGGAGAAAAAGAGATATATATATATATATGTATATCTATCACATATATCCCAATGGGCTGCACAGATACACTTACATACTTAAAAATGAAGCACCTGCCAAAATACTGTAAGGATCAGAGTCATAGCTGGCTTGCAGATGTGGGAATAAGTAACAAATACAAATAGTATTTATGGTTAAGATAGGTTGGATGTTCTTACCTAGGAGAAAGTAAAAGACAAGATTGGTATATATCATCTGGAATGAATTTAGAGCTTTTTATATACCTAAAAATAAAACCAGATGTATAAAATCCTGTTGCAATAACAAAACCCAATTTTGAAAAAGCTATTGTCTGCAAATGTGATGATCCTTAAGGTCTGTCTTTAAAAGGACTGAAGGATTCCGAAGAATCTAAGGATGATAGCAAGGCAGCTAAATAATCAACGTTTGGAGTCAACTATATCTTTTTCTCTCCATTTCTCAGTCTCGCTCTCATATCTGAGTATAATTTGGTAGAGAATTAGAAGACTAAACCATCTAATAAATTTTGGAAGTTAATGCAGTCATCATCTGGAATCAATCTGGATACAATAAATTAATCCTTAGTATAAAATACAGTAAACATTGCCTCCTACACTTCAGAATCTGCAAACATCCACTGTAGATGCTATAAGCTTATCTGAATCTTTATTTCTCCAGACATTGAGAATCTACATTAATACTGCACCTGGCACAGAAAAATGATCTCTCTTTTTGATGTTTGAGAGCAATACAAACAAATAGGCATATTTCAACCTTTGTTATTTTGCCTACTGTATTTCAGAAATTCTGCAACTTGTTTTATAGTCATTTGACAATACCACATTTTGAAATGTTCTGATTTTATTCTGTTCAATATTTTTTGCTTAAGCAATCTAATCTCAAGGCATTATGTATGAATTCACCATTTTTTTTTCATTATACCTATAGAACTTGCAGTATATAAATAAGCAAAATTTTTACATCCTTATAATCTATGTGAAAATTACCAGGACAAATTTAATACTAAAATAATTGAATTCTGGACTCTCTAGTATCTACTGAAGATTGTTATCTAGCATAAAATTTACTTATTGCTATGATAACTTAATAATCACTAGCCTAGTACTTTAATCGTGAATGTCCAGATCACATAACTCATAAAGTAATAAAGTGGAAGAAGCAATGTAATAGAACTTGCATTTCTCTAACTAAGTACCCAAATGTGAACTTTCATAATACTATCTTTTTATGGCCAATTTTATAGTATCTCATGAAATTAATATTAATAAATTAAGACAGGTTTTAATCTAGACTTTAACATTTTGTTTCTAAGGATCCATTATGTCTTTTTCTAGTTTAATGTTTTCATCTTCCTCAACTATCATTACGCTCGTAGACCTCATTACTTTTTGCTTCAGTCCAGACTGGCTACAAATGAATCTAATTATTTTATAGTTTGGGCAATGTGCCTGGCAGACAGCAGGGCTTGGACACCCACTGCTGCTTTGAAGATACATGTTGAAAGAAAAACTTGACATTTTTCTGATAAAGTTAATCATTTTCATGGTATTGACTTAAAAATAATCACTTTCGGGAAAAAAATATCAAATTATGGGTAGCTGAGATCATTAGAGACTGCAGTACGGATGTTGAAGCATTGCGAGTACCCATTTGATATGTTTTTTAAAGTGTTAAGAGGAGATGAATACCACTAGGAGTGAATGAAGTAGCAATCAACATATCGATCATTCGGTATAACACACATTATAGAGAAAAAAGGGGAATCACAATTTCAAGATATCAAATAGCAGAAAGTGTATGCAAAGATGTTCTGCTGGTCTTCCATTTACTTATTCCTTTATGATTCTCACAGAGCTGCTATATTCTCCTCTGTTTGTCTGAACATCGGCTGCAAATATTCAAATTTTATTACATTAAATAATGATTAATATTTTCAACAGACTTGCCTTTTCAATATCCACAACCAACATGTGAATACGCTGCCTTAGAGAGAGGAATTACGTGCTCTGCAGAAATCCATGCCCATGGACAGGAAGCTCAAGGCAATTTGGCAGTATTAGTGCAATCCTTGTTTCATTATTCCCTGTCACATGAACTACTCGGTGCTTTCTGGGAACTGCTGTTAACACACAGCCCTCTGGCCTCCTGGGACTGGTCCCCAAGACTTTGATAGGACTTAGGTACTGAAGGCCGCCTCACTTTTCAAAAGGCATGGTCAGTCCTAAACAGAGTTTTCAAATCTGAAACAATGAAAAGGCACCAAATCAAATTAAAAGCTTTGCCATGTCTTAATTTTGAGGCTACTACATATAACTCAACCACTTTCCTCAAAGGGATTTCTTTTTTTTTTTTTTTTTCTGTGACAAATACAGAATTGTGTCTAACGAAGAATTATTGCATCTCATGATAACGCATGTGATTCAGTTTTCATCAGCTAGTACTATTGAAATGGCCATTATTTTACGAACTGAGGTGGATAATGAGAAATATTTGAACCAAGTCTGCCAGCACTCTCGTATTACAAGGCAGTTGTCATTTGACAACCCCTGTGAGTCCTTTGGCAGGATGTGTTATTTTGGAGGAAAATGAGTTAAATATAATGGCAATGAAATACTTACCGAATGGTAAGCTACTAATTTATTTTTTCTTTTATTTTTACTCATTTATATGCACATTATGTTTTCCTCCTCAAACTTAGGCAAGTGAGAGGGCAGGCATGAGATATGGAGCTACCTGGGAGCAGGCCTCCCTGAAATGTTACCTTTGTTTTCTCTGTGCTCTTTCTTACAGAGCAAGATAAATCTTTATTCCACTCCGAAGTACTTTAACAAGTGATTCAGTTGTGAGGTGTCTATGAGTAGGAAGAGGAAGTATAGGACTGTCATGACTAGGTATAAGTTAATCGCTGTTAGCCATTCACCTTCTTAGTTCTCTCCCCGTCTTAATTTCCCCCAGTTAAAAGGAACTGTGAGGGTGGTAGCATTAGCATTGCCAGAAACTAATAAACATGCTACAAGTGTGTGACACATGCAGACCATTAGTCTGTGCCTGCACTGCCTCCTTGTGTATTAGATAGGCCACCAGTACTCCCCCAATACAAAACAATGCCACAAAACAATGCAGAACAGGGACTATTAGAGGCCTTGTATACTTAAACATCTGCGTTCTTAATTTGTCACATCATAATTAAATATTGACTGCAGTATGTAGATATTGGCCCACTGCTTCGAAACTGATTAAAGCAGAACTGATCAGGGAGACTCTGATAGTAAGACAAACAGTTGGCAATGAGAGTAACTGAGCCTGTCCAAACTGTCCCCTGTTGGTTCCCCCAGCCCACGTGTCTGTTCCAACTGGTCTGCAGCTAAAGGAAGTCTCGGATAAATCGTAAAAACAAACGCATGAAGGAACCAATTATGTACCAGCAGTTGAAGGCAAATATTTGAAAGTGTTGTGTTGCAAAACCACAATAGACTTATAATTAAAGGTAAGTTTCAGTTGTCCATTGAATAAATCCAGAAATGGCAATCCAAATGTAGATTTTTGACAGTTCTGGTGTGTAACAGCAATATCCAAAAACTAGACAGAAAATGAGAAACTAATCCCTACATCAAATATGTAATCCTCATTTTCAGTTGTCTTAAATGAGGAAAATTCTGGTATCTTTAATATGTCATGTTTTAGGAGGCATATTACACGTTACACTAATTCCTCTTTTTTTTTTCTCTTGAATTAAGTAAAATTATGATTACAAGAAGTTATGATCCCAAGAAGAAATCCATGCAAATGAAAAAGGAATGGCAGGTTGCTGCATCAATTACACTGTGCTGCGCTATGACGTATCCATAGGTGAACCTTGAAAGATTAAGAAGTTTGGCTGAAATAAACCCCAAAAACTTCAGCCGAATTACCAAGCTTAGCTGGCAATGCTGCATGATACTTGATATTTCCTGCCGCTTGTTGAACAGGATGGAAATGTTGTGCTGTTTATATGCTGTAAAATGCTATTTCAGCAACATTCTTCTTTCTACCAAGGGAGGAAGATTAGACTATTTTACAAGACTGTCATGATTAAGTCAGTGAAATCAGGAAAGACAGTGATTGCTTCTTTTCTTCAATTAACTTCATAGGTTGACAGAGTTTTAACGTTTTCTTTTAACCCAAGGCCAAACACATAGCACATTCCCAGAGCAATTCCAGTCAGAAAATCTTCCATTCAAAAACGTGTGGTCCTACGGATCCACAATCCACAGAGAAACTAACGTCCCAGACATACCGTATGCTGTAGCTCCTCAAACAGGTCACCTCTATCAGCACCAGAACAGTGCTTACTTTTATGTATATTAAGGCTATGTAAAAGAAGAAAGAATGAACTTCATACAGAATTACAAATATTCAGATTGCATCTACCAATGAAAAAGAACCAAGTTAATGAAAAACTTGTGCTCCTTAATTGCGGCAAGACTTATGTAAATGTAAATGCAGTCAGTTACTTTTCCTCTCATAAAACAATATAGATGCACATAGATAAAAAGAAGGGTTGCGGAGCAGAACATGTGAAGGAAGAAAACTGTGTGACATTGAGCTGTGCATCAAAGTAGAAAGGGGGTAGGAGTCTCATGGAAAGAACACATGCCCTCCTCTTGTCTGCACAGAGGTCAGAATCAAGCAATAAACTAGGTTTTTTCCAAACAATTCTGATCTCCATTAAGACTAAGTAAACAAAACTAACAAAAAAACCTGAAAATAATGCACTAGCTTCTGATAACACCAGTTTCTTTCCTCTCCCTTTGATGCACAGAGAATCCTCCTGCGGAGGGTTCTTCATCCTTCTTTTCCTAAATCGCAACCACAATCAGAGCAATAACCACAGGAAACATGAAACTAAGAGACTGACCCTTATCGCTATCTCTGCAGCTCACACAAAATCAACTGGTAATTAGGCTCTCCAAGTGAATTCTTCTCAAGCCTAACTGTAATACATAGCTACGTAACCAGTGCTTATAACAAAACAAAAGATGACACATTCTTATAACGCTAGCACTAGTGTCTGGGAAAAGCAAGACTTAAATTTTTATTTCCTTAAGCACTAGACATGACCTCAATCCGAAACATTACTTTAATTGCAGCAAGGCAATGGATCTGTACAAACTCTGCTAAGTTGTAAACTTAGGTGTAGTATGTCTGACAACACTTACACCATATCTGAACTAAGGCAATGGCCCATGAAAACATCAGAGATGTTCTTATCTCAATGAGTTTTTCAAAATCCAACTATTATCCAGCATGCTCAAGTTTTCATTTCCCAAATGATACCTTCTAACTCCACCCCAACCCCTAATTTTATATGCATGAATATGCTTATGAAAAAGAATATAAGCTCATGATGATTCCATACAATGCCCTATTCCTGCAAGGCTTGCAGTATCTGGCTATAAGTGTGGCCCTTGAAAATATTATTTTTCTCCCCTAATCTTCAAGCCAGTCTTATTTCCAACCTTCGCTATACCAGTTGTGAAAAGAAGGCAATGGCCACTGATAGCAATTAGCTGCTTTATATTCCCTAGCAATAACACAGTCTCCTGAAGTTATCTTTTGTAGTGTGACCTTAATGACAACTGTATATAGGTTGGCAGATGAAAAGATAGTAAACTGAAAATAAAATACTGGATCTCGATGATACCAGACCATTTTGTATCTCTAGATCAAATCAACTGGGGTTTCTATGAATTACGTTGTTGAGTCCTCACCTAAACCTCTCCTCCTGTTAAACAACCTTCCTAACTCTTCAGATCTGTAAAACCCGAGGGTGAACTGGGGTTTTGACAATTCCCTAATCTTAATCTGAAAGGTAATAAATTATTACTGAAAGGGAACAAATGGCATCATTTTGCAGCATCACTGCTCTCTTTCCTGACACTAATAACCTTCAAGAGACTAGCAATTAATTGGATTCTAGATAGTAAATCTAATTTCAACCCTATCCAGAAGACCAGACACCTCATTTTTTTTATGAGATTCGGTCTAAAGATTCCCAAACATTAATTCTAAATTCCTATACTTCCAATAATCCTTGCCTTACAGAATCAATTACTAGAGAAAAGCCAATCCTGAGCCTTATTAAGCCTTTGTCCCCTTTGTTGAAAAATAATACAACCATCAATCAGAAAAAGAAGGAGCAACAAAGGAAAATTAAGCCTCATTCTTAAATTGATTCTTATTAATTCTTATTTCTGGGACCACTGTAAATTCTACCATAAAGCATGCTCTTTATACTTAGTCATCTGCTTCCAAAACCCAACCCTTAACCTGTTTTAAACACTAGCAACAGTCTTCTAGGGCAAGTGTTCCTACAGAGTCTGACGGAGGAAAAGACAACATCTGTCCAGTTCTCACCTCTGTAGCCTCTGAAGAATCCAACACTAATTTGCAATATATATATAGGGACCTACTGATGTAATATAAGACAATATCAGTCTCTGGTTTTCATTTGTACTGTTTCTCTGCTTACCTACAGGGGACCCTGTAGAACAGTACACTACTCAAGGATGCAGACACATGATATTAAAAAACCTAACCTCAAGTGTTACAAAAACCTTGTTCAGATCTAGAGAATGAATTCCAACTGTAAAAGAAAATTTAGACCCTTAGCTTATTTCTGCATCTGGCGTAGAAATATTATTTTCTCTTGAGGAAGAAAACAAAAGGCTTTGGCTGCTAACTACATTAGCACAAAGCTTGCTGCCAAGATTTTTGCATTTATGAGAAATGGATTTACCTGTTCATGCTTTATTTTCCTAAGCCTTAAACCCTCTGCCTAACACTAGGCTTATTCTCAGCCTACAAGAGTCTAAGGCACTGGTGTCTGTCAGTTGGTATGAGGCACTGGCTTCTGTCAATGCCTACCTTCTTCTCTTCTTGTCTTCCATCTTGTTCGAAATGCAAGTGGGAATTGTGACAATTTAGAATGCAAGCATCAACGTTAAACTCATTTCTAATAGTAGTTTTCTTTTAGGAAGGGCACCAATTTCTACATGAAATGGCAACACAGTACATCAGATTCTAGTAATACTTCCCTGCCACTCATCTTTCTCAGTCTTGCATAGCTGAGTATTACTCAGGGTTTAGGACAGTTACAATTCTCAAACCCTAACACTATTACTCAAACACTAACTATAACTTGAATTAACTAGCACATAAGGGAGTAACCCCCATAGTCCAAGACCACGATTTCTACCAACACAATTAACTTTGGGGGAACTTGTAGAAAGGTATCATACCCTGAGCTCTTTGCTAAAAGCTTCAGCCTAAACCTAACTGTCATATCTACCTCCTAAACAAATAGTCCACAAGTTCCTATAGGACTGAAACAGCTCAAGGCACAGGTTTCTATCAACAAAATTACTGTCTCCAAGGGTCAGCAGGGTCCAGGAACAATCTGGTTTCTTAAGACTTAAAAGTCCTCAGCCCTAACACTGTGCAAAATCTTTTCCCTTTTCTTATTGTTAAAAGTGACACAAATGCCTACAGAGAGAGACTTCATTAGGTATTGGTTTCTATCAACAGCAATCTCTGCAAAGGCTACAAAATCCAAATTCAAAAACAAATTTCCCAGGCTGCGACCAAACCCCTTATATAATTCTCATATATAAATTATGAGAAGACAAGGGCTAATCACTATAGTATAAAACTGTAAGGAGTAATGGGGTTTCTGACCCAGGCCCCTTCAAGCTTCTGGGAGTACTGCCAGATCCACATCAGAGTTCTTGATAATTTCATTTCTGAGCTCTCTTCTATTTTAACGTCCTACGGTAAACCAGGATCTTTACAGTTCATATTTCAAAACCCTGACTTAACCCTATCTTAACCCTAATTTTATGAAACCTGGCAGCTGAGTTCTAAAACTGAAGAAAAACAACATACACCTTTATATTCTCTCACTGTCACAGTTTAAGCTCAGCCAGCAACCAGGACCACGCAGTAAAAGTAAAAGACAACACAGGTTATTGTCTTGCTTTTACACAAACTTGTTCTTATCTTCGTGATCCTGACAAACAGGATGTAATTTTGATGGTTTACATTTTTAACTCTCAATGTTAACCATATTACAAAAATGGGATGAACCATTGCAGCAAACGAGAGGTATAAGCGCTACCAACTACAGCCCCCTTCCCAAATCAACAGATCATCTGTTTCAAACAGCAGTCACGTCATTTAATCCTTTAAATCCTAACTCTAACCTTAACACTGACTTTATTCCTTACATAGGCCTGAAAGTTTTAATTTCTCACGTTAATGTTTCTGGCAGAAACTCCAATTAGTGCACATCCAGTTTAAAAATGTAAGGAATTTTTCACTAGAAACTGTACAAATTCAACCTTCAATATACATACAGCAACAAATACGCATCCAATTTGCAGCCACATCACAGCCCTGCTTTTGGAGCTGTGCAGGGCTGCACAGTGCAGCTGCATCCAGTCACTCCGGCTTTGCCTGGGTCAACTGAAGAGGCTTCTTTACATTCTCAATAGAAAAATATTAGTAATGCCTTTTGGTACCTGAGCTAATGAGTACTGAACTATGCTGTTTTGTATCAAATTTCTTTTACTATCGCCTGTCCTCCCCAATTCTTGAGCATATGAAAGAATCAATGGACACTGGTCCACTCCCCAGCCCAAAGAGTTTGGTGAGGCACAGAGGAAGCCTTGACTTCATCCTTTAGAACCTTAGATAATGGAACTGGAGGAGCTCAATGAAACTGTTAGTACTGAAACCTGAGACAGGTTGCCCAGAGAACTTGTGGATGCCCCTGCCCTGTAGGTGTTCAGGACCAGGCTAGATGGGGCTTTGAGCAACCTGGTCTAGGGGTACATGCCCCTGCCCAGGGCAGAGGGGTGGGAATAAGATGATCTTTAAGGTTCCTTCCAACCCAAACCATTCTATGATTCTGTTACTGGTAGCAGCAAATGGCATATTACACTTGAAGATAGAATAATGGAAAGAAATACTGTCATTTATTTTGTCTGTATGCATACGTTCGTGTATTTATCTACTTTTAAAACTATAAAATGAAGCCCATCAGCATTTCACCTGGCAGAGATCATTCCAGTAATCCCCGTTTGTAAGACGTTTTTTTTACAAGGGTTCACTTCACTGAAGCCATAAAAATCACTTTTCTTCCCATTATTAATCATAAAACAGAAAACTCTTAGAAAACATAAATCTGGACCAGAAATGAGACAATGATGAAATACCCACCTACATCAATCAAAAGAATTAAAGTCATAGAGAAGGCAGTGAGTGATGACTTTTAAGACAGAGATCTATTTTGCAATATTCGCTTCTGTGCTGTGAACAGAATTGAAAAAAGAAGTTCAAGTTTTAGAAGGCATTGCCATCTGTGTGAAGCTAGAAACAAAGTAGTTTAAGCCAAATCAATGTCCCTGAGACACATGGAAACCAACAATAAAAGCATGCTCTTCCTTACAGTGCATTAGTTATTCCAAGTGAAATGACCCCTTTACATACAAATAAAGTCTCCTGCTTTCGGTCATGTCAAGGAATATGCTAGGAAAAACACAGTACGATTGCAAGACAGCCAAAGAACATCACATTTACAGTCACATTTCATTACAGTGCCTATAGTCTGAAGAAAGCAAAAGCGCTGCTGCTGTGAGTTTCTTGTAAACTATAGTGGTCCAAGGAAACATACTCTCTTCTCCATCGTTCCTAACCCCTCCCCCTCTCTGCCCCAAAATACAACAATGACCCATCTGTGCACATACAAGAGAGCAATTCCTAATATTTAAACATGGACTAATCTGCCAACGTTGATGTATCAGGGACAGGACATAATGAATGTCACAGTGCTTAGTCTTTCTTTTCACTAAAACTGTCTTGAAGAGTAATGAGGAACAAGAAAGCCGGCGGAAAGAACAAACCACTGTAGGTCACACTTGATTTTAAAAATAACATTATTCACTTCTTTTCTGTTTTTCTGTGAAAATATTTTTGTATTTTAACTTTCTTTCATATTCAAGAAAGAACATGTTTCTCCTGACATGACACCTAAGTGATGAAATTTTCTACCAAAAATCTTCTAAGAATAATTTTATGCCACCCATAAAGCTTGTCTATGCTTTGAATCGTTATCTATTCTTTGACATATTTTCATTGCACCTAGGCTGCAATTACTTCACTCTGGAACACCGTCATGGCAATTTAGATTACAAACAATAACTAAGAAAATCAATAGTCCTTAAGTACTGAATTTGACGAGCTGCAAGATGTGGATCTTCACCTAAATGGCGTGTAACTTTTCTCTTTTAAGCTGCAGAGATCTGATGGTAATTTATGACATGTGTGTGCGGCTTGACATGCCAGCAGGCAAAAATAACTGAGAGAGCTCTAAAAAAGTATGGTTCTGGTACCAGAATTAATACAGAATTATACAGAATTGTATATTAATATAAGCATGCTACTTGACCTCGATTACCATATTTTACTGCTAACGCCTGCCTTGCGGGGATCTAAAATTCTGCTAAATACTCAGCATTTTGTCCTGTTTGTTCTCCTTTGGATTGATAGACGACTGCAAAACTGAGTGGGTATCTTTCCACTGACACTTTGGGGTCTGAACCGCATCTCCCAGAATTTAAGTAACTGTATGGGCACTGTGTTAAATGACTATTCTGTACACTGTGAGAATACCTGTTCTTTTTCACCACCTGTCCAAAATGCTTCCATTTCCTCCTTGGGCAGAGACAGAAATTTTTCTTTTTACTAGGACACAGTTTAGCTCTATTCATTTAGGCTAAGAGAAAGGCTCAAAAAAAAAAATGTCAGAGAGGTAATGTGTGGTAAGAGACTGGAAGTAGCAAGAATGCTGGTGACAGAAAGATGTGTAAATTATAACCATCGGGAAGAAACTTGAAACTTCACAGCATATGAGATTTTCCAATGACAAATTATTAAGTAAAATGAGTAAGCTGCCATTGGGAGTACCTACTGATGTTGTAACAAAGGAGGATGAAACATCAGGGAACTAACTTGACCTGTTCTAGAAGCACCTAGTAAAAAACTGAGAACAACGCAGACAGGTGGGGCAACCATAATAGTACTAATAATCGGTTCCTGACTTTTGGGGACCCGCATGTGGTTAGGGTTTAAGTCAGGCAATTGTAAGATCAGTTCCGAAGGAGTAAGCTTTGATACAGAAAAGCAGGATAGACATGGCATTTTGGTGCTCCACGATGGTACTGTGGCTAACTACTCGATGTGCCAGAAACCCCTGGCGTTATCTCTTCACAGAACAGCACCCAGTGCACAGCATTTAAGGGAGCTTAGGTGTAACTGTGCCATGAACCTCAGTCTCCTCATTTGTATATCTAGTGACAATGACACCAACCATTTCAGAATACCAAGGACAGAAAGAGCTAAATATACTAGTACAGTGCCGTAAGAGATAAGATATTGTGGGAAAGGATAATACACTTATGAAGTTTAATTTGACATATCATAGAATCACAGAATCATAGGTTTGGAAGGGACCTCTGGAGATCATCTAGTCCAACCCCCTGCCAGAGCAGGGCCACCTTAGAGCAGGTTGCACAGGAACGCGTCCAGGCGGGTTTTGAATGTCTCCAGAGACGGAGACTCCACCACCTCCCTGGGCAGCCTGTGCCAGGGCTCTGCCACCCTCAAGGTAAAGAAGTTCCTCCTCATGTTTAGGTGGAACTTCCTGTGCTCAAGTTTGCACCCATTACCTCTTGTCCTGTTGCCGGGCACCACTGAAAAGAGCCTGGCCTCATATAAAGCAACTTGTATTTTATGGATAAACCATATGTTTATTAATTGCTATAAGGCATTAAAAGTAGAAAGGTCTCAATGAAGGCAAATTTTAATAATTTGATTTACACTTCTACTACAACGTGGCCGTGGTTTTCCTCTCATTTCCCAGAGGACCCTCCGGAGGGTCTCGGCCGGACCTGCTGCAGCCCCCAGCTGTGCCAGGTCACCGCTGGCTGCCGGGGGGCAGCAGGACGGGGGAGAGGGGCAGGTTTCTCGGGAGGAGCTGTGAAGCCTGGCTGCCCGATGCCCCGGCTGCGGCGAGGCGGGGACTGGGGGCGGCTGCGTGGTGCGGGCTTTTCCTCCATCACCCCGCTCCCTCCTTTCTCACAGCGACCTTAAAGCCACGTCCCCCGCGGTCCCCCAAGGCTGTGTGACAAGCTGCGCCTGGCA
>VXBO01008855.1:0-11430 GCA_013400135.1 Rhinoptilus africanus | reverse complement strand
CTCTAACCATTCTATGATTTCACCCGTCTCACACACCTTCTTTAAACTGGGATGAATTACTCCTGAGTGTGCTGTTCTCCACGGGATTACAGTTGGAGTCTGGATGACTGTCTTAAACCAGACACCTAACTTTCAGACAGCCAAAATTAAACGAAACTAATCCTTTACCGTGCCAGCAGATGTGTAACTAGAGCATATCAGATAATTCCTGGTCTCTTGATGTATCAGTGGCAGAACATAGTGAATAACTCTGACGGGATTTTATCCTTCTCCAAAAGTTTCAAGAGGAATGAGGAGGTAAATGTGAGTCTTCATTATGCGTATACTTGTAGGGATAACATCTGTGACCTCAGGGTCTGTAAAATAGACCCACCTCCTCGATCATAGGGTCTCATGGTAGGGATATTTCTTTGTCGTTTCATTTTGAAGTTAATTCCCCAACCCCCAAACTTGGCTCTGCATAAATGACTAAAGCAGAGATATCCCCAGTGACAGCTATCACTCTTGGGAGACAAAGTCACCAAAGAGCTTCTGGGTGGGTGATAGCATAAAATTCGGAAGCAGGACAGAGGACAGATACGCGGATGAAAGCGACTGCAGAGAACAGCCGAGCCTGTGTAACAAGTGACTGAGATCTCCATAACTCTAAAACTCATGCACTGTTTATTCATGTCTATCTTTTATCTCCGAAATGTCCCGGTTGTGCAATGTTTAGCTGCTCTTTGTTGAAACCTGCTGAAGATCTGGGCTGAAATGTTTCAGTGTATGGCTGGAACAGGTTCTTGAGAAGAAATGGAGGGTGTAGACTCCTGGTACAGGCTGCTTTTTATGGGATGGTTTTCCACTGCTGCACAGGATGCCACACGGGACAAGAGGAAACGGGTTCAAGTTATGTCAGGGCAGGTTTAGATTGGATATCAGGAAGCATTTTTTCACGGAAAGGGTTATTAAACATTGGAACAGGCTGCCCAGGGAGGTGTTGGATTCCCCATCCCTGGAGGTGTTTAAGAAAAGGGTAGATGTGGTACTGAGGGACGTGGTTTAGAAGGGGTTTTTGTCAGGGCAGGTTAATGGTTGGACTTGATGATCTTAAAGGTCCCTTCCAACCTCACCGATTCTATGATCTGTGGCAAAATAATGCCACACTCTTTCTTGATGCAATAGTGCCTTGGTGCCTCTTTTGGGCACATCTACGTACCTGACTGCGGGGATGTGCATGGTTGAAATTCTGGGAGAAGACAAATACCAGCACATTTACAATACTAGGGCAACTGCCCCTGTGCAGTGATGTCTAAGTAAGCTGGGAGATGCAGGGGAAAGTTCCGCTGCCTCGCCAGCCTAACGACATTGATGCCTTTTATTTTTTTAGCTTGGATTCACATCAAGGAAGTGGAACGGGAATTTGGTGTGCAGAATTCTGAGCAACCTCTGGTGGTGGTTTTACCCATCTTTTGAGTGAAAATAACAAGCTGAGTGTCAGCCTGCTTTGTGCAGGAGCTGAACAGGAGGCGGTGTGGGTCTGTGTCTAACACTGAGCACATAAGCCTATGAATTGTTCATTGTAGACTCTTTGTGCGGACAATTGTGATCTTCTGTAGAAATCACATACATTTAGCTGTGGAGGTACAACTTTGTGTAATGCCACTCAAAAGTGTCTTCTACCCATTCTCTTGCTTTTCCATCTCACATCAGTGTTTTACAGAAGATTATTAAGCTAGAGTAGCTTTCAGACCAGCGTAAGCTCTAGGGTTTTTTTTCAGTAAGGCATGGTGGCTTTTTCACTCTGACATAAACTTTGCCCTCTGCTTTTTTTTTTTCTTCCCCTTTGTGCAGCTCCCAAAAAGCCTCCCACCCAACCCCCGTCTGACCCTGTGGTGAAAAATAAAACAGAAACCTCAGTGACGCTAGCCTGGTCCCCTCCGAAGATGGACCGCCCTATTCCCATAGATGGCTACGTCGTGGAACGCAAGAAACTAACCGGCTTCACCTGGGTGAGGTGCCACGAGTCTCATGTCCCTGTCCCAGAGTTCACGATGAGCAACCTGTCGGAAGAGGCTGACTATCAGTTCAGAGTGTCTGCGGTCAACGCCTACGGACAGAGCCCCTACTTGGAGTTCCCGGGGAGCGTGCACCTTGGTGAGCACAAAACCATCCTAAAATGGATCAGCCTGTGCTGATCTGCCACGTGGGCGCTCTAAAGATGTTCCCCTTGACTTTGAGGACGATAGCGCAATGGCACAGCAAAACCTTTTTCCCTGCTAGTTCTCCTGTCTCATTTCAAGCGCTGACCATCACCGAAGTGATGGTGGTTGGGTTTCTGGGAGAGAGCTGTGAGATATTCCAGTATCTTGCAGCAGGCTGGGTGAGAGGCAGAGCTCTCTGCGAGGGACCTTAAGCCTCTAAATGCTTCTTGTAGATCTGATAGGAAAGGAAAAATTGGGGTGGGCTTATAATTTTCAACATATGAGATATCAAACTTGCACCTAGGAAATATTTATGGGTGATCATACCGTCATGAAAACCAAGTTCCAGTCAGAATCTCTTCAATGTTAGAATTACTAAGAGAAATATGGGGGGTTTACATAATTTCTGGGGTGCCAAAGTGCCCACAGAATCATTGTGTGTGCAATGTCATTGCTTCTTCCTTTGATTTGTTGCACTGGACAATATCTGCACAGACTTTGATTGTACCGTGTCCTGTTATTTTGTCATCCGTTTCCCTATCCGTCTGGACATGCCTGTGTTTTCCTACAATATCTAGAAGTGACTAGCAGGCTGTGGGGCCTCCTTAGGATCCTTCTAAAATCTAATAATAATGCTGATTATTAAATAAATAGCGCACTTATCGGGGAGCCGAAGCATTTTAGGCTTGTTATCCCTTTAAACATCTTGGGGAAAGAGATCAGTAAAATATGCCTGTTGTGCGTTCCCTGTAGAAAGAGGACTCACCCTAATGCCAGAGGTCAGTTTCCTGCAGCTGTAGAAATCAAATCCCGTTGACCAACTGTGAATTATCTTCAGTGCATGCAAATTGTACGAGGCTGCAGGATTTTATTTTCGTGTTGTTGTTTATCCCAAGAACTTCATTCTTAGGAAAGACTAGTCTTCAGTGTGGCAGTTTGGTGTCCTTTGGTCTCAGAGATTTGTGTTCTTCTTCCCAGAACCAGTCCTGGCTGTGAAAACCCCCCTGACAACTGTTGAAGCTGTACCTGGAGGGGATGCCCTCTTTACTGTTGACCTCACGACGACGTGTTCTGGCACTTGGTACCTTAATGGTAAAGTCTTACAGGAAAGCGAGACCTACATCATTAAGAGAACCCAAACTACTCACACTCTAATCATAAAGAACGTCACCAAGAATGACGATGGAGCTGAAGTGAAATTTGTTGCCAATAATGTTGACACCAGCACCAAGATGAGAGTGAAAGGTAGTTATATTCATCACTGTCCTTTCTTCTTCGGGTCCAGGGGTGATTGCTGTGACCTGGTGATTAGAACTGGTCCGGAGGCTTTCACCGATGCCTGGATTGTAGGAAGTGCCTGAAATCGCATCATAGGAACTAATGTGGGTCCTGGTAATGACCTAACCATGACAGCACAGAGCTCAGGGTGAATCTGGGGATCTGGCCAGCTGCTTGGTATCTGAACTAGACTGCTTAACAGCAGCGCGTGAATTCCTGCAGTTCACAACCGTCAGTGAGTGGATCCTGTCACCGGACCTACCACTGCGTCACCTTAGAACGATAATTTCAGCTCCAGGTTTGGCTAGTCTTTCTGACGGTAGTGGGGTCATTCAAAAGTAAAGGGGCACTAATCACCGACAGAGGTTTTTATTCTTGGAGGTTTTTGAGCTTGCCGTAGATGTGTGTGATGTAAAGGTTAGTATCATGGAACTCAGTTTAGTGCTGAGAGTTGGGTGTTCCAGCTTTCTTCTATGAAATAACATCTGTATCCACCTACATTGCATGGCAAGAGGTAACAAAAAGACTTTGGGCAAAAATCTCTGCAGAAGCATGTTTAGAATATTATTAATCAGTAGAAAGGTGTGCTTTTTTTTTTTGCTTTTTTTTTTTTTTTTTTCTCCAGGAGATCAAGTCTCCTGAACTGGAAAAAAATTGCTCGGTGTTGACATGAGTGTGAGGGCAGGACCTAATACTTTTTCAAAGATCTCACAGTCTACAGCGAGCACCGATCGGGGATGTGTGAGCTTGATATAACTTGAAACAACAAAGCCTTTGTTCCTGACAGGTGCTGCAGTGAGATTTACCAACAAGAGCAGAGAGATAGAAAAGGTCTCTGCTCGGCTGCGGGAGGAAGCCAAACTTCAGGCTGAGCTTTCAGACGCAGAGGCTACTGTGAAGTGGAAGAAGGATGGGAAAGAGCTCAAGGCCGGTGAGAAATATGAACTTCAAACCGTAGGGAAGAGGCACGTCCTGAAAATCCGCAACACTGCAGCAGAGGATGCTGGAGTCTACGAGTGCACTTGTGAAGGGGACAGAATGCTCTATCAGCTTTCAGTGAAAGGTATGTGACTGCCTGGGCTGCTTTGTGTTAATGGTCTTCTCCTGCCCTAAGCCAGCAGAGTCGCCAAGGGACAGAAAGGGAGTGCTCCAGAGGTACTGCAGGGGGTTGTGGTAACTCCCCAGCAACATCTGGCATTGACAGTGTCCATAGAGTCCCAGAGTAGGAGAACTTGGTGGTAATCTTGGGATTTAACACTGTCTCCATGGTAAGAACTGTGCTTTCACTCAAATCGATGTCTCGTGGTGTCATGAGAGTGATGAGTAGTGAAAAGGTGCTCTTGTGATAAAGGACGCGATGCACGTGGTGCCAGGTCTGCCCTATATTTGCTATGTGATATCAGACAAGTTACTGAGGAGCTAGATCAGCTCTGATTTAAGTCCTCATGGACCAAGATCATCTTGCCATTGTGGGCTTTTTTTGTTATTTATTGTTTTTTGGTGGTTTTTTTTTGTTTTCTGTCAACACCATGGTGAATAAGAACAGACCTTTCCAGGGCACGTTGCATGGTTTGACTCATTGCTATTTGTAAGGTACTCAGATGGAAGACTGTATAGAACAAACAGCAAAATGTCATTCTCTTGCTGTTTTATAGCAGCCCCATTGTTTGGCTGTTCTTGCTTTCATGGCAGTCCCTTCCTTCCTCATTGCCTGCTGTCTAGCTGGTGGCACCTCCACCCCCAGAATGACACATGAAGTCTTGAACCTTTACCCTGAAACCAACAGCATTAATCTCCTCCTCACAAGCTTTTATGAACTAGTTCATAGGAGAGTTTCCTCTGCCTTGAACAGGACCAGGTTCTGGCTGAAAAACCCCAGTGTAGCCCCAGACCATTCCTCCTGACTATTATCTAGATGTCTGCTGAGGTTCAAAGTACACAACCTGACTCCAGGACAGTCCAGCCTGTTGTCAGACGTCGTCTGGGGTGAGATCCGTAGCTGTTCTGCTTTGAACTGCCAAGCTGACTCTTTAAAATGATTTGATTTCTGTATTTTGTCCTGTAACTCACTGCTCACTTTCTTCCTCAGTGCTTCTACACGGAGTACGTATGAGGTGCTTCATCATCTTATTCTACTGCTTCTTGCCCTCCTTGGTCTCTGTAGAGACAACAGAGCCCCAGAGGAAAGCGTGGTCTGCATTTGCCAAGTTGCTTGCTTATTCTCCAAAAGCAAACTCAAAAGAGGCATGAAGAGAGCTGAAAAATATAATTATAGTGTGACTGCATGTATGGAGGGAGGAATTCGCTGTCTGCGCTTGGCAGCTGTTCCTAATTTTAGTTTTCTCTCTCTGCCTCTTTGGCATAATTTTTCACACTAGCAGATCTTCCCACTGATTTAATTGAATTAGCTGATGGACGTTTCTGTGTGCTTTTCACTGTAAAGTGACTGTCAAATGAGTAATCAATGGTATTATTTTAAAATCTATGTTGATGAGCTGTAACTTAAACACAGAATCACAGGGTTGGAAGGGCCCTCTGGAGATCATCCAGTCCAACCCCCNCGCTTGATGCCCCCCAGGATGCAACATCTGCTGTTGGTAGCCTGATTCCTGGAGCACCAGCTCTGATACAGCTCATCCTTGTAGGAATGAGGCTCACAAATGCCCTTCCAGTACTTTACCTTTCGGCATTGCCACCTTGTATCCGTTCCTCCTGTGAATCGGACACAGCCAGCTGGTGAACCGTTTGATGTGCAGGTCAGCTGCCTCTGGCACGTGGGCATCACCAGGCTGCCGAGAGGCCACCTTGCCGAGCCATGGCCAGAGGCATGTCACTCCCTGGGACTCTTGCCCAAAAGAGCCCCGCTAGAAATCACGCTTGCCCATTTATCACCGCAGTCCCTCCGCTGCCATGAGGCTTCACGTGCCAGGCGTCCTCTGACGAATGACCTCCTGCGCTGAAACGGGACACCTGAGAAGTCTCCTTCGGACTCCCGTGGTTGTATTTTTCCCTCTTGTTTTCTGGGGAAGTGAAAGGTGCGTGAATGAACCATCTCCCTCTTCTTCCTCCCAAAACTTTTAACCTGTGGGCTGAGTTCCAGCAGTGCTGGTGGAGGGGGAGAGGTCTCAGGAGCATTTGGACCCTGCAGGGCTTCATGGGCGTAGGTGGCTGGGTAGAGGAGGAGGACTGTGGTGTTGTCCTACTGAAGGGAAAGCTCCACTGTTACGCATCATTAGAGAAACAGAAAAAAAACCCAATAAAAAAGGAGGTTTTCCCTGGTTTAAATGCTTCTAGTATGACTTCTTTACCCATAGCTATTGTTCTAATAAGCAGACTTAGTAAACCCTAGAAAACTGGGCTGGTGGGGACCTGGAGAGGTCAAACACAAGCTCCTGTCCCTGCCAGAAGCTGGTGATCGAATGGAGTCCCTTGAGAAGCAGAGCTGGAGAGGCCTTTGGGGGCACCACCACGTTCTTCCCTTTCCCTGTTTATTTGCTCGTTGAGTATTTCTTAGGCTTAGATCGAGAGAGATTGGTGTCTGGGGCTTGCTTTTTTTTTTTTCTTCCCTGTGTACTGCCTGGCGAGTCAATTCACTCTTCGTTTTCAGCTCTCCAGACTCTGCCACTGTACAAGCCGGTGGTTCCCCACCAAATATTTATCTGTAATTAAAAGTGCTGTCACAGACTTGGAGGAATCAAATCTCCTTAAAAGCAAGGAAACTAAGTGCAAAATCCATCAGCGTGGGTGGGATGTTTGAGCCAAAGGAGAGACCCTGTGTGTGACATCAGGACACAGCGCTGACAATAACAACTTTTGGAGAGAAACTCTGAGAGTGTCACGATCAGCTCGTCCAGACCCTGGACCATAACTGCTTGCTGCCGTATCAGTGGTGAAAGATAATCCCTCCTTTTGCCAGGCATTCTGCCAAGAGTCGTTAATTTGTATTCTGCAAGCGTGTTCTTGAAATTAAGGAAAAAAAATGACATACATAATTCAGGCTTTGATTTTAGTAGCTTTGACTGCACAGTCCCAACAAAGTGACTGCATTGTGTGTGTTGTTTTAAAATAATACGTTAGAGAAGATGCTTGAAAATTAATTCCATTATCTAGAGTAAAATGGGACTGTGGTTTTAGGCTCCTATTTTTAGCTAAGGTACTGATGGCTTTTTGAATCTTTGCTTTGAGGCAATTGGAGATTCAATTATTCCACTACGCATTTATATGGTGCCGGATTTATTATTTACCTTCTATGCTCCAGTTAATTTCCAGGAAGAAATTTCTTTTCTGTGTGATATCTGTACAGATTTTTAATTTAGCATAATTTAGTTTATCTAGATTACACTTTAACCTCTTTTAGAGTTGATTTATTTGCCAGGAGGTTACAATACAAGGACTGAATAACCTTCGATACTTTCCCTCCTGTTTGCTTGTGTCGTATCTTTCCTCATTTCTCCCAGATATTTTCTTAAAGCCCTATTGCCTAGGACTTTCTCTCCTGTTGGCTCAGCCTCCTGTGCTGTGTGTGCTTTTGGATGTATTATAATCAGTTATAGGCTTTCTATAGGCTGGATTTTGGCTGCCTCTGCATTAGAATCTAGTAATTAGATCCATAATTAAACCCGCGTATTTATGATAAATTAATACCTAATGTAGATGTAAGCGTGGTATATATTTACTGATGTCCAGACAATTCTTGACCAGTGCTGCATGTCTAATTTTTGTTTTCAGCACTTGCAAACTTCATAAACAAAGAGAAAACTGGGGGAGTTATCAGGGCCGTCTCTGGAAAACAGGCTGAATTTGTTTCTGAGACCTCTGAAGCCAACATCATGGTTAAGTGGTACAAAGATGGCAAAGAAATCACAGCCAGCAAGAAATTCACCATGGAAGATAAAGGAAAACTGCATAAACTTGTGGCTTCAGCTGTGACGAAAGAAGATGAAGGGACATACACATGCAAAATTGGAGATGACACTCTCATTTTTGATTTAAAAGTCTCGGGTAAGTTCGTGATGCAAGCACGGGATCAGAGTCTACGTCAGAAACTCAGGACTTTGTTCATTATACTTGTCTTACCTTGTAAATTGCCAGATTTTTGGGCTGCGATTGCAGAGCGCTGTTTCAGAGACTCTGAACCTTACTGTTGTCCTTGTGCAAATCCACAACATGGGCAAAGAACGTAACGGTGCTGTGTTATGTGTTCGAGGCCTGATTTTGAGAGTTTAAGCCTCTCCTGCGGTTCCCAAAGGACACCGTGATCCCCGAGACATCTCCTGGCGGTACCGTAAGTGAAGCCATTCGTTGATGGCACATGCCCATCAGCACAAAGCACGTGGCTGTCAGGTCAAGTCCAGAACAGAAATCCTCATCGCTGACGCGTTCCAGCTCAGGATGGAGCCAAGAGTATAAAATGACACGAGAATTTATCTGTGAAATTGGAGAGCTGTGAAATTCAACTGATTCGATTTGCATAGCTGGGGGGGGGGAACCTTTCATCTAAAAGTGGTTTTCTGACTACCTCAGCGGCCTGATTTTTAACCCGGTCCTAAGTTACACATTGAAACTCAGTTGAAAGCTTCTGGTGGTGTGTCTAGCTGTTGCAGTGCAATGCAGTTTAAAAGAAGTAAGAACTGAGTGCTTTTCACCTGTAACAATGCATCCGCGTTACCGTGATGCTGTCCCTCAGCTAACGAAAAAGCTCATCAGCGCTGATTAATCTAACGCAGCGCTGGTTTTGAGGGATTGCCGCAGGGTTTACTGGGCAGGAGGGTTTACTTCTAGTTTAGAACTGGTGCTTGCTCAGTTATTCACTCTGCCTCCTGCCTCCGGTTCTCTTTGGTTGAGAATCCAACGTTATGCAAATTCACTTTGAGTGTAATTCAGTCTCTGACTTTACCCATTGAAAAACTGGTCTAAACGAGCCAACCAGGCCCTATCCAAGCTGAACGATGCAGAGTGAAAGGTACCCCCAAAAGGCAATTTATACCATTTGATTTATACTCTCTGATGAGCGCTATCTAAGATGGATTTAAAAAGTTTTTTGGTGCTGCTTTTGTCTGGACATCTGGTACAGAGGGAGCCTGCATGATTACCTGAGACTGGATGTCTAAGTCTTTGATGACCACGCGGAGCTGAGGTGAATCTCGCCTATAACTCCTCTGGCAAAACATCACGTGGCTCAGACCAAGAAAGCTGGTGTCTGCTGAGGAACTGCGTATCTCCATGAATTTTTTGATGAACACGGATTGAGATTCAGCCTGTTAACAGAACCTTAGCTAAGGCAACTTTTGCCTTGTTTCACGTGTCACCATAAAAAGTTTCCAGAGCTCTAAGAAGCGCTGCGCAGTCAGGGGATGGTCTAAGGGTGGGAGAATAATCTGTCTTTATGGTGATGAGTTACCCCAGTAGTCTTGAACTGCAGGACCTTGGAGGGGACTATCCCCTCCTTGGTCATCTAATTTTGTAAAACTAGATCAGTCCTAATAATTGTAATTTTAATGAAATATTTGTTCTCTGATGCCACAGACGTGCCTAGCAATTGTCCTTGGGATGCTCAATGACTGAAAACAACAGTTGCTGCTAAAAGAAATGCAATACTAAGCTAAGGTTGGCTATAACTGACAGCCATCGGCTTGCTCTTCAGGCAAGGGCTGGCCTGATGGTATGATGGGTATGAAATACCTGACGTGCTCATCAAGTGTTGCTCGTTAGCTTAGGGACAGGGTGCGTTGCGTAGGTTTGCTCACATTTTACACGCAAGGTGCCTGTCCCCACTTAGTTTTACCTCTAGAAATACACTTGCAAAAAAAATTTGAGCTGATAAAAATACTAAATTGTTTCTGTGCACATGACACATGCTGATACGCGTGGCCACCAGTCAGCAGAGTCTGAGCTGAGGTATCGAAGCAGGAACATCTCCAGCTTGAGCTATGAGATTTGTGGGCGGTTGTGAGTTCTCTACCGTGAGGATCATCTTCAGCAGTAAGATATGACACTATTGGCTCATAGTCAATAGTCAACTTAGTCCTCTTGGAGAATATTTTATCAATGAGATTGTCCCGTATGTACCCTGATCTGGTCTGGGGAAGAATTTGTTCAGTTGGACTGGTATTTTGAACATGGGACTGCTGGAATGGGCTCAGACATATTTAAAGAAAGGCTCCTCATCACTTCTAACAAGATTTTCTGAGATTTCTTATATCTTTTCAAAGCTGTTTGTGTACTCGGGCATCAACACGTATTCCCTAGAGCTTGCTTGAAATAAGAAACAAGGAGCGGTGCTTAAAGTGTCAGCAACTTGAGGGCATCTCAGCTTGATTTAAAAGATCCAGAAGGATGTAGGAGAGATGAATGTGAATGTGCTGTAACTGAGAGCAATTATCTGAAGATCAGAGGAGGAATTTGCACCATCTGTCAGAAAGTCGGGCATCAACATTCATGTGTGTGATGAGATAGGAGCTGCAAATTCGAGCACGTGTCAGGCTTTATGCTTTCATGATGTTGGGCCAGGTTCTGCTCATGCCTCTGGTAACAGAAACCACCGTCTCTGTGCTCTGTAAGAACTTTCATACCTGATTTCTGAAAGGGGCCAGAAAATGGATGCACATCCATTAGGTGGATTTTGGTTATGAATCCAGGTAGGCATAGGTCCATGTCTATCTAGAACTTGCAAGGCTAGTATTAATGCCGCAGTGTAGACTTAACGGGCTGATATAGTACAAAGGATTCATCAATACCCAGCTCCCAAACCATTATGTACGAACTCTCTGGATGATTTAAAACTTGGACAATGGCTTCCCCAGTAGAGAGAACGCTGCTGTATCTCTGGAGGGACTTTTCTGACTCATAACTCTAGTTTACTGCCATTACCATAATCTCTGCTCTCGTGAGACCCCACCTGGAGTACTGCATCCAGTTCTGGAGCCCTTACTACAAGAAGGATCTGAATGTGCTGGAACATGTCCAGAGA
>VXBO01008854.1:401044-418819 GCA_013400135.1 Rhinoptilus africanus | reverse complement strand
CCAGCGTGACCTGGACAGGCTGGAGAGCTGGGCAGGGAATAACCTAATGAGGGCAAGTGTAAGGACAAGGGCAAGTGTAAGGTCCTGCACCTGGGGAGGAAGAAAGTCAGGCACCAATATAGGTTAGGGGTGGACTTGCTGGAAAGTAGTTTTGGAGAAAAAGATCTGGGGATCTTGGTGGACAGTAAATTATCCATGAGCAAGCAATGTGCCCTTGTCGCCAAGAAGGTCAATGGAATTCTGGGCTGCATAGGGATGAGTGTGGCCAGCAGGTCAAGGGAGGTCATTGTCCCCCTCTACTCTGCACTGGTGAGACCACAATTGGAATACTGTGTCCAGTTCTGGGCTCCCCCGTTCAAGAGAGACAGGGAACTACTGGAGAGAGTCCAGTGTAGAGCAGCAAAGATGACTGAGGGATTGGAGCATCTCCCTTATGAGGAGAGGCTGAGAAAGCTAGGAGTCTTTAGCCTGGAGAAGAGAAGGCTGAGGGGAGACCTTATTAATGTTTACAAGTATCTAAAGGGTGGGTTTAAGGAGGATTCAGCCAGGCTCTTTTCAGTGGTTCCCAGTGACAGGACGAGGGGTAACGGGCACAAGCTGGAACATAGGAAGTTTGAATCGAATATGAGAAAGAACTTCTTTACAGTGAGAGTGGCACAGCCCTAGAAGAGGCTGCCCAGGGAGGTTGTGGAGTCCCCTTCTCTGGAGACTTTCAAGGCCCCCCTGGATGCAGTCCTGAGTAATGTGCTCTGGGCTATCCTGCTTTGGCAGGGGAGTTGGACTAGATGATCTCTAGAGGTCCCTTCCAACTCTGAAATTCCATGAAATTCCACGAAAACTCTTGGGCACTGTCTTGCAAAGAAAGGATTAGGTGGCATGTGCCAAAACCATACCAGGAATCTGAGGTAAGGATGAACAACACTCCCATTCACAAGCCCACCCTATGGCCATGCTTTTTAAGCAGTACAGACATAGACAGTGGCTTGGTCAAAAATAGATACTTGGCTAAATCTGATGGCTCAATGAAAAAGAAAAGCAGGAAGAAATTAGAACTTTTCTGAGAAACAAGTAAATATGGGATTCATGAAGACAAAGAATGAAATAAAAAGGCAGACATACTTAGGAAAACATATGCAAAGCCAATAAATCAACTCACAACATTAATCAGACTCTCCAAATCAATTTATCTCTTCTATGAGAGCCTCGCATGTGGAATGCATAATAAAGAAGGGTGCGACCAACTCATTTACTTGAAAATGGCACAAGGTCCGCATGTGCACTATCACTAGCATTTGTAATGTTTTGAAATGCAGACAGTGGTTTGGATCAGACTTTATTATTTTTTTATACATAATGTGGCAGTCCTATCCTCAGCCTTTATTGTTTGAAGATGCTAAGTTAAGATGGTTAAGTAACTGTCTGATATCAATGTTTTTCCTGTTTGACATCCTGAAAAATTTGGAAACAGATATGAGATAATAAACTGCTGTCCCACTTTTTTATTATTATTATTATTTTGATGTGATTTTGCTTTGGTTTGATTTTTTCTGGTTTACACAGTAATAAGAATCTTGCACGTGGAACAAAACTGGCTGCATATTTTCAAATATGAAGAACCAAGACCCTATATATATTTAAAGTCAAAAAATATGAAGAAATAACATATTCAAGATTACACTTATTTTCAGCTTTAACCATTGCTGACCTGCTTCCTTAGCCGTCCTCTTCTCTGTTACCATCAGTGACAGACCTGTGCACAACAGGCTTACAGACTGCCTTGCATGTAAATCCCCAAAGAATCAGAAAGTACAAATTCTCAAGACAAGAGCAGCTTAAAAACTTGTTTTTCTAACAGGAAATACTGATGCTTCAGTGGTTTCCATGCAGTTAATTTCTTCAAAAGATCCTGACACATGGAGAGGACGTGAGAGCTACGCACAAACTGCCACGATGAAATACACAAGCGGACACCAAGCAGAATTCATGGGCTTGCATATGTAGGCACGTGTATACACACCTCTCTGCCTATCTGTCTGTCTGCCTGTCATCTATCCATCCCCAGAGCCTCTAAATAAATTACCTGTTCAACTCTCTCTAATCATACCTTAAATTTTAGGTTTATTTATTAGTTTTATAGTGTCAATGCTATGCTGGATAGGTAAATTTTTAGAAGACTTTGTAGCGGCACTTCAGAGACACTAAATACTCTCTTAAATGTTAACAATCACCTTTTACCATGTCCTCGTATTTGTCTTGATTGCTTGCTTCAAAACAACAGACAGTTAAATTCAAATCAAGGTTGAAATGACAAAGTCACAATGGATTTAGAAGCCTCCCAAATGCCATTTCATATTGACTCAGCAGCAAAGAGGTAAGCCATCTGATGTGCACAATCAAAGGTAGTGGACATGATATCAACTACATAAAATGTCACATTCTGAGCATACCAGCTTGATAAGCACATCTCTCACCTTTCAACAATTTGTTTACTCAGTAACCTTCAACGCTGGTCTAAGAAAAAGAAAAAAAAATCTTGTCTTTGATTGAACTGAGGATTACTTGTTCCATCATCTCTATCAAAAATTTTTCATGGATGTCAGGACAGCTCCCCATTTGGGAGTGTATTTGGGAGTACTCGTTTGGGAGCAATATTTGAAGGTATAAAAATTTATGAAAGTCAAATGACCTTCCAAAATCCATAAGGTAGTAACTTCTTTTTTGTAGGATTACCTAATTGCACATGAAGGATTTGGCAAGCGTCAGGACTGGAAAGGGAAATGGAACAAGTTTTGTCAAGGAAAAGAGAAACACTCCTTAAATCATGATAGAGTCTCTGATGGCATAACATGGTTTGGAACTGAATTTAGTGCTATTATGTTGAAAGGCACATTTGAGAGCTTTACACCTTTTGGAAAGTTAGGTCATATTCAGGCATAGTTTCAGTCCTAAAAAACAGCAGCAAAATAAACTTAGTTAATTTATATGTATAAAGCCCTAACAAATGGTGTGTGTACAGACAGAATTCTCTGGTATAGACACACAACAGCTCACATATCCTATTTGGGAAAGAATTTAATGGTATATTTGAGTGTAAAGCAGCAGTGCACATGTTTCCCTAAACAGAGAAAAATTTACTGACATGCTTCCATTTCATTAACTTCAAACTGAACTTCAGAGTCAGCTTTACTTTAAGCATCTTTGCATATGCTTTCTTCAGTGGGAGTATTTTTCTTAATCAGGATATATGTCAGGGTATTTATAAATATTGTGCTTCGAGCTTATATATGAAATGGTCATCTGCTAATACAAAATTTTAACTTCTTAAAATTGTCCTTTCCACAAAGTTATTCCAGGTAGTTTATAAACATATTCTGCAAATTAAGATGTGCATAAAAAATGAGTTTATGACTTTCCCATCTATTCCATTAATCCCCAATTACTCAAAGTTTTTTCAGTCTCACTGAGAGAAACATTTATATCTCTGGGAAATAATGATTCCTATCCTTTCAAGTACACTCACCACATTCAGGAGGTTACAAAACTGTATTAAGGAACCTATGCTTAAGAATGAATAATTTTCCTGGATTACATTCTAATTACAGAATGTGCAGAAACTCTTTTACCTTAAGCCTAGCAGCATACTGCTGCATGCTTTTGAATAGATTTTCACAGACAAAAATACCTCAGCCTCAGCTATTAGAATATTAACAGCATAAGATTAACATTTTTGAAAATAAATTTTACTAATAACAAGAAAGCTTTTTTCCTAAACTTTCCTTATTTTAATAAAGTAGTTCACAAAACCACTAATATCTACAGCATAAAAAAAAAAAATGTGTAATGAATCTGAAAAGAACTTTGTGCCATACTGTGCATACAGCAAATGGACCCAGTAAATTAACATTTATCTAACAAATAAATTATTGAAAAATAGGGGTTTTTTTTAATTGTTGATGAGATATAATTCCAGTAGTGTAATTCATAAAAAGTCTATATCATGTATAAACCCTGGAAAGTATAGTAAGAATGAAATATTTTAAGATTAAAAACATTGTTAGATGCTGAACCAATCAGAATAATTAAAGGAAACACTAAAAATAAATAACGCTTCCTAGGCGTTGATGACCTTTCTTTAAAAATAAACATAGTCCAGTTTTGAAAAAAAAATAAATGGACAAGAGTAATGAAAGCTCATTTTCCCACGTTCAGTGAACTACTCTTATTATACTTAGCTTTTCTGATGTCTAAAGAGGAGGTAAACACTGCATAACTTCTTACAGGTGTTATGTGAGAATTTATTCTGTTAATTAACATTTACCTGTAAATGTCCCACATCTAATGACAAAAAACCCTGTTATTTTGAGTTCAGCCTCTCACAAGTTTGGTTCAGACAAGCCTCTATTGTAATAAAAGAAATTTTATGACAGTGTAACTATGAATTCTAAATCATATTTTTTCCCAAGAAATAAATATTAAATGCTTTTTGTCCCCCCAAAAAATCTTTCTCTCTCCATAAAAACTTTTGCTCCCTATGTGGACCTGGCTTCTGACGCCTCTAAGTTTTTGTTGTTTGCAGTGATCTTACTATTACTTTCTTCTGACTTTTTCTCTACCTTGTGCCTTACAATGAAGAGGAAATTGAAGGCTTGGAGGGTGTGCATTAGGTAAATTTGCAGAATATAAATCAGTGAGACATGAAGTCTTCCATTATTTCTACAAAATGAATGTAGAGAACAATACATGTAAATCTTCAGATATCACATTAATTTTCATTCCTCCTATCTGTAAAGGCTTATTTTAAACAAATCCGTCCCTCATAAAATTAAATACGTCTTCCTTAAAATTAATAGAATGTAAATGTCTTCCATTTTTTTCTGAAAAAAAAAAGTTACTTCATATCTAGTTTTACAGTTCTTAAACCACAATGAAACAATTCAAAATAAACATTTCTAAATAAAAGTTCAGTCCAGCTGGAGAGAGATTACAATACCTGAACACTGTAATCTTTAAAAACCTGACTATTTCTGTATGTAAAATGTATTTATTTTGTATATCCCTTCATATGATTAGCGTATTAATCCAAAATTCCCAGCACAGCGATGGGTGCCATGCACCTGTACACAGAACATATAAAGTCCATCTCAATGAGATTACATTATATATAGTAAACTTTGTAATTGTACTGGTAAATTATTATCACACACTACATCCCAGTTCATAGCTGGAGTCTGCTCCCAGAACTGCATTGGTTATGAAGAAGGGGTTAAGGGTTACAAAGGGGTTAGAGGTTATGAATAAGGTTTTAGGGGTTATGAACAAGGTACACGAAGATTTCATTCCTGGTAAAAATTTCCCTTGTGTCTGCAGTTGGTCTATAGCCTCGCGGTGCATGCTTGCACACCAAACTGATTTATTCAAGGGTTTTCCCTGCTGGTGGAAATCCAGGCTGAGGCCCCATGATACCCAGCTGCAGGGCGGATGGAGGGTGCCCAGGCAGCTGGCTCCGTACTCGCGCACAGAAGGTGCTGGGGAGCAGCAAAGGGCACAAATGCCACTTCAAGCAAAGACGTGGGTGGTTGGTGCTGGCGTTACAAGGGCAAACTGAACCCCAGGCCTCCCCTCCAGGGTCCAAGGTATTTAATAGAAAAGTAAATCTGTGCTCCCAAATAAATAATAAACCAGGAAGAGGTTATCTCTTCATGAGTACATTCTCATAGTCCATCCTGATTCACGAGGAAGACAACTGAAGGAATGGGCGCATCTTGGCAATAGTTTTCATGTTTATGTGTAAAAGGAAATGGAACAAATAACTTAAAACACAACCTGATGTAGATATTAATAACTATAAACTTTTCCCTGTTCATAGACAGAATAAACCTACTTTATCCTAACTCCTTATTTGGACTTTTAAAAATACGGTCTTTTGTCTTTTACCAGTCGCACAGAGACTGGAAACATCTTCCTAAAACAGAAATAATAAAGCAATTCAACTCAGACGTGACTGAAGTAGGGGGTAAAAAGCAAAGCTGTGGACTCAGCCATCTATCTTTCTTTATTATTCTTATTATTGTTAAAGTCCCAGTGGAAACTTAAAAATAAATCAATTAGTACAAACTGATATATAGATTTATGCAAACTTCCTTTATATGATTTTAGATATTTATAAATTTACTTGTGCTCTTGCACTACTTTGTTTTCTTTTAAGTGATAAAAAAGCCAGGAATTATTCAAAGAACCAACAACCATCATTTGGTGCTTTTTTTCTTGAGAGTTATTAAAATGAGGATGGAAAATATCACCACATTCCTCATTTACTGATGGTGTGCCCAAGCCTTTCTTCCTCTGTGGACATGGGAAGAAACAAACAGAGGAAGGGTAATATAATATGGTAACTGCACAGACACAAACCCCATAATTATGGAGCAGGAAATTTTTTTCTATTTCCCACTCATATAAAGATATTTTCAGTTCATGTGCAATTTCAGTGAATACGTACTAGGAAAGTTATTTACTGTTACAGCAGTCTTCTCATTTAAAATACCCAAGTTATTTAATAAAAGTAACTGCTCTTTCACTTTTAATTTATCTGCAAATAAAGTTCATCTTTCTAAGCTGTCATATGTATATTCATCATGCTCTTGGACATACGTAGAAAAAAAAGATATCTCTGCCTACTAGATTCTGAACTTTTCTCTGTGGCATGCAACAAAAGTCTGCTGTTGTTTCTCCTTGTTTGATCATGAACATCACAAGAGATTGCTACAGTTCCCAGGCTGGCCAGCAAAAGAGACAGAGAGAAGAATTTAAGTAACCACTTCTGGTGTTCTGGTGATTTCTGCAAGCATTTGCACACATTTTTTGCAGTTGCAAATTCAACTTCCTTGGGAGAACTTGAAAGAAAATGGACCTATCTAGCCTATAGGTTGATATAATCTTTACTTTTTCTTGTACTGAATATTACTATTTTCTTGCTTGCAACTTCTAAAGTATAGGACAGATCATTGTGCCTTTTCCACAGTGTCTGATCAACTTTCTGTATCCTGCCTGTCTTTATGTCTTCTCTCCTTCCCTTTGCAGTTTTAATCCTTTAATTGGTATGGCTCAAGTGAGAATTTTTTTTTTTCTTTTTACAGCTTTATCAGCTCTTACCCGTTCCATTATTCTCTCTGATTTCTTCACAGAAGTTATTAAGTCTTTTTGGTCTCGTCTTTCTCCTGAATCTAAGCAATTAAGTTCTAGTCAGTTGAACACCTCACGTATTCTTTAAATAGATTTCCCAGTATTTCTCAACAGTGAACTTATCTGAAACCATGATCCCATTTTCTTAATCTTTCTAGCTTTCTTTGAGGTTCTCCCATTTCTTTTTTTCTTGAATAACCTGAATAATTTTGTATCACCTTCAAATATGGAGATTTTTCTTCTAAATTACTAGTCAGATATCACTGAGCTTACTTATGAATCTTGTCCTTGACACTCTACTGCTAACAGCCACTTGTGAAGGACTTTGTGGAGTCTCTTTCAAAGTGAAAATGGATTATGCCATCAAGTTTCTCTTCATGCACCACTTAAATCTATTAAAAGTCTTTAAACAAGAATTGAGAGAATGTTTGGTTTTGTTTTTCTCTACACACTATTGATAGCGCGCCACAGCATAGTGTTTATCTTCTTCATAATTTCACTATCCATTAGCATTTCAACTATTTGACTTGTGCTTCATTAAGATTCACTAATGTTCCCAGAAAGAAAACACAAGGTCCATATATAAAATTTTATGAAAGATATCTCTTTTTGACATAGAAAAGACCTACATACATATAAAACAGGAAAAAAGAATATACTGTGCTACGGTTAGTCAGCTCAGGAAGATGTTTATTTTGTGAGCTCATATTTTGCCTAGTGAAAGTTAAAGAATAACAATAAATAAGTCATGGCAGTCAGGGCACTAAGATAGGCATAAGTACATATGCAGTAATATAAGGATATACACCAAAAGAGTGACACCTGAAAATAATACTGGAATCAGAGCTAAGCAGCTACTGTCCTAGGCATGTTTTAAGGAAGGTCTATGTAGCCTTTCCCTCATTGTTTTCCTCTTAATTAAAAAAAATAATAAAATAAAAAAAATTCTATACAATGCTTTTTAATTGTTAGTACTGAATGTTAAAAGAGTTTTGTCTTATTCAGAAATGATACATAGTGCTGCTGCTTTGCACTATGTTTTAAAGAGCAACACTAATAGTCTTCTAAGATTCACTGAAGCTCTAGTGATAGCTTTAAGTGCTTAAAAAGAAGTGTATATTTTTACATGAATTTTGAAGATTTTGCCAAAAACCTGACATTCTACATCCAATGATGAGTCCAATGTTCTCATTCCCAGAGAGACTATTTTCTCTCTAAATGTCTGAGGGCTGGTTCTGGTCCAGCTTACATAGATAAAACGGGTATGTCATTATAAATTAAGTTAATGAATCTGCTGTAGCTTCCACTGTTACCTTTGATAAGCAAATGAACACTATTAACAGCAAAATCACAAGTAAAAGGGAAAGTATCTTAAGGTCTCTAAGAAGGTAATTCACATTTAGGGTATTATGACTTTTATAGATGTCTGTAAAACTGACACATCAGTTCTACTGAACGAAAAAGAACCGTTCGCTGCCTCATGCCTGCAACTAGGCCACATTTTTGTATTTTCAAAATGAAACTTTGCCTTTCTGTCTCTATGCATATACATATATAGAGATTTATGTACACATTTGGGTTATGTGGTCTTTGTGATCTGCTTCCCTTTACTAAATGAGTCCTGAATGATTCAAGTCCATTCTGCACTTTCTAAATTATTCTGGATGCATCTTCAGGCTATATATAATTTAGGTGTAATAGGTATTTCACAAGCCTCTTCAACATCCTCAGCACACCACAGGTAGCATTTCTCTTGCCGTGTGACACCAGCTCTCATCAAGACCTTAAGAGAGGTCATTTTAATTTTAAGGTATGAAACATCACAGTAGTATTTTTACAATTCTCTAAAAATTAATATTTCTATATGAAATGGACAAGCTAAATGGCTTTCTTGGTGCCTGTCAAGTTTTTGATTCGATGGCAGGAAGACAAAAGCATGTGCTCTGTGTTGAAAGGCATGGCAACCTTCCCGCCAGTTGGAGCAATCCTTGGACCAGCCTGCACAGAGCCCCTCCTGACTCTTATCTGCAGGCAGACACAGTTGGTCCACTCCAAAAGGGATTCCAGGGGTGATTCTGCATGCATGAAGTGTGAACAATCAGGAAGAACAGGTTTCTGGACTAAAAAATCGAATGATTCAAACTGACAGTGTAGGTGCAGCCTTTGTGAGAGCAGCATAAATCCATAGCGCTGGCAGAACAGACTCCTTTCATCACACATCACTCCCATTGGAGCTTGAAGTAAGGCTCCAAGCAGAATTAAAATGGTGTTAAGTTCTCCTCAAGACTTCATTAGAATATGCATTGTAAGTATATACTTTGCTGTCGTTGTCCTGCTGTTTGCAACAATTACAAGATCTTTTCCTACAGGATCTATAGTGATAGACAAAATATCTGAAAATTAACTACCCCTTTTTAAAAAATATGGTGTTATAAATATAGTTACAACAATATTTGACATTTATCCATCTTGTAAATGAGGGTTAATATTTGATTTCTAACAGAGTTTTATGCTTTCAGTTACGGTTCTTCAAGGTACATCAATGTTCACAGCAGTCAAGCATTTTATGCCTTTCTAAACATTTCCTTCTCAGAAGCAGGATAATGACGAACTGGAACTGTGGAGTAACCATGATAAGGGAAGAAGAATTCAGGCATCTGCTGTAGAAATACACAGCAACCACCCTGAGCAGCTCAGCAGTGCATATTAAGTAAAAGACTGGCAACTAAAACAAAATACTATCAACATTTTTGAAATGTTGAACTGTTTTCACTGCCTGTGTGTGTAAACTACTGATACTGCACAGTGAAATGTGTCTAAGAAACAAACTGTAAGGTTAATTAAATTGTCCTGAACAGCTTCTTTAGCTTAGAAGCAGTAACAGATTAGAAAGAGATACTTATACCTCCCATTTTCTCTTGGTCCCCAACAGCTTTATAAACATCTTGAAGCATGCACAAATTTTTGCACATCACAGTAAAGGTAGCATTTAAAAATCACCAGGGGAAAAAAAAAGTTTATTCAGGCAAAGGACTGAAAATGGGTTCTTCTCAAATTATTGACCAAAAAAATCAATGCAATTAGCTGGACTTAAGTGAATACAAGAGTATCAAAACCAATCAAAAGAAAACAGAGCACACAAAAAAAGTCTGGAAGTCGCTGAAACATACAAAACGCTCTAAAATCTGAAAAGAAGGGTTATCATGAAAATCTGGGACTACAAGAATATAGTTATTTAACAGAAACTTTGAAAACCAAGAAGGAAATATTCTATTGCTTTGATCCAACTGAGACATAGCTTGCTTTTTTTCTATACTCATCTCATGGATCAGAAATGACAGACTTTTGAAGACTTAAGAAGAAATGCTAAATGGACTGAGAGACATGAAATCCTGCCAAAGGAGGCAGCCTGAAATACTTATTTTCTGTTCAGTTAAAACCTGAAGAATATCCTTTCTAAAACCCCATGTCTGGAATGAAATAACAAAACTATAATTCCGGACAATTTAAAAAAGATCTAAAAGAATTTTTAAATGTCATCCTGTGATTAAAGTTGAGATTAACTTTCTGACGAGTTGGCAATAGAAACCCTTTTAATGTGAATTTGTCAAATATAAATCATCTAAGTAGTAAAAGTCACTATTTCAAACAGCAGCTGGATCTCTAACGTTGTTCCAATGTGGAGAAGTTCGAATGGTTCCTTTTTGTTTCAAAAGAGCACAAACATGGATCCTTACCCAAGGATCTTGAATACCATCAAAATCTTTATGTTAGTATCTTCAGTTGCTCTACTGGTTTTACTTTCGGGAATGGTATAATACATATGCAATAATAATTTATGACAACAGCAACTGGGTGAGTGGGGTAACAGAAAAGCTAATGGATTCTGGAAGATGCTTAACTTGATTTGGGGGAATCAAGAAGAATACATGTCTGGCAGGGTTAAGAAATTGAAATCAGATCATTTGTCCTGCTCTAGGCAGCAGAACTGGACTGCTAAATAGAGACCCAGAATGCAGTGCTGTCATATTGACAGAGGGCTTGGATGGCCTGGGAGCACTGACATTGTCACATGGGTACCATATCTGGAAGAATTTATCTTCTTTATCTTTACTATTCCTTACCTGACTGAAAGAAAACCTGTGTAATAGGAATTATTCTCCTCCAGGCAGTACCTCTAGATAGCTCTTGCGTGTGCCATCAAAGGATGGAACACAGAGCCTGATGGAGTAGGTACAATATCTTCATAATTGCCTCCCTCAGAAGATAGGTAAGCAGGAGGAGGTAAACTCCATTCTAGTGCCCTTTGTGTATGTGTGTAGGAACCACGTTATTTTTGAGTTAAAGACCAGATTCTGCAAAACTAAACATCTGTAGTGATTTCAGCCTCAGAGAACACAACAGAGACAAGAAATATTGCTTCTACCAGAATGTGTTGTTCAGTCTGTGCAATGGAAACCATTTTCTATTCCTCTTTGAATATTAGTTGTGATGTCACCTGCACATATTCATGAGTCATATTGCTTTAGTCAGTTCCAAAGTTCACAGCAAATATAAGGACACAAGAGCTATTTTGCAAAAGTACTGTTTCTCAGCGGACCTGAAGAACACACGGATGAGTAGTATTCAGGAAGGGCAGGAAGCAGGTTACATCATGTAGGAGCTCACTCCTGTTCAAGCCACCTAGAAATCCTATGTTAGTATTTGTTTATTATTTTTATCAGCCTGGAAACTCAGAGATTTATCTTTCATGGTCCTCAGGTTCTCTGAAACAAAGACTGAGTGTCTTTCATTCCTAAGGCAGGACAAAACCAGGAGGTAGGGAAAGTCTAGATGGTTACGGGCAAAAGTCACTGATTGCTGCTAGATGGTCACACCAATGGCAGTCACGTCAATAAATCTCTTTCTATTTCTGGACTGGTCCCTATTCTGACTTCAGGCCGTCCAAGGTACTTTGGAAGCTTCAAAGCAAAGACAGAGATTGAAAACCAGTCTGCCATTGCCCCTTCCTTTCTTTCCTTTATTTTTCCCCCAGATTTCCTATATCTGCTTCTGCTGTCTTCACGACAGCCTGAGATCCCGGTTCCTGGCAAGTCAGAGCTTCTTGGCTCCTAAACATAATCATTTTAAGCTGAGCTTTTTCTTACCTGAGCTACAGCAGTTTGTGAACGTCATAGATATGAAAAATTCAGAGTGGTAAAAAGGTAGTATTATTTTTAGAAATATAGTCCAGTTGGTTTTCTGACATAGAGACACTGAAAAATGTAATTTGAGATTTGACGGTTAACTTTTTGTTCCAAACATGTAACACAGCAAAGGAGCTCATTGCACCTGTCTCTCTCTTATATTTTACGTGTACACATATGACCCTGTGTTGTAATAAGCTAAATAGTTAAGATGGTTATTTCAAGAGAGAAATACTATATTGCTTTGATTCGTCTGACACATGGCACATTTGATTTTCAGACTTACTCCATTTTCATTTTGATATATGATATTAAAATAATGTAGGGCTGATACAACAATCTGAAATTTTCATGTCCTGTACCTAATGGGCATCAGGAAAAATTGTGATGTCTTCCTGAATCTGCTTCAGCAGCTGTCTACTCAGCAGGAGGAACAAGCTTCCACATTCCAGTAACTGCTAATTACCACTGACACACAGCCCTTCCTTACCGCACCACTACTTCTTTTCAACCCAATCTGGGAATGGCTGTGGACGGTACCCAAAGGGGGTTATCTCTGCCTTTGGGTGAGTATTGCATGTCCACCAAGTCTCAGCAAAAGATACATCTCAGCTGGGAATGTATCTTTCGCTGAAATTCAGGAGCTTTACTTATTATGGAAAACAGGGTGTGCCTTTAGATTTCTACTTGCTATTTTATGAGTGTGTCATCTGATCTCCTAATGGCATTATAGTTCTTCTTAATATAAATGTATTTTTTCACTCCTCTAAACCCTATATCACGGTTTCATGTTTAATACTTAAATATTAAATATATTTAATTATTATTAAATATATTTAATATATTTATTCACAGCCACATTCTTTGGTAGAAAGCTTTCTTTTACAATCTGGGGTGACACACCATCAGTACGCTAAAGTCCATTCTGCACTGTCTTTCTTTTCTAAGTGATCCAACATGAAGCAGTCAAAAGTTATTTAACGATTGACATTGACGTAACTTTGCCACAAGCAACCAAAGCAATTACAAGACCCGGGTTGGGTGCAGCTGAAACACCTTGATAAGAAAGCAATGAAAAATGACACATCACACAAACAGAATGGTTTCATCAGCCCACCACTAAATCAACATGTATGTTTCTGGCACTCCCCATTCTTTCGATAATAGAATAATCAAACAGAGAGGAGGACTGATATCCCCAATTTTTCCTGACAGGCTAGAAATGAACTAAAGTAAAGCACGCCTGTGCACTGTCATTTGACCGTATTTTAACCAGGATGTTTTCAATTTAGTGCTCCATAAACCACTTCATATTTTAGTCTGGCTTGCCAGTGGTTGGTATAAGAAGATAATATGTTTGTTGAATTTCTCCTTCATTCCCTAAAAAATCAGTATTTACTATGACTGTTGAAATCAGGAAGGATATCACAATAACAATGAAAGAACAAATAAAATTTGGAAAACTGGTTACCTAATTTTCTGTGCCTTGTGCAGGCAGTATGTCTGAACAGCGGTAAGAGTTAGTGAGAGAAACATGATAGTCTGGCCACTTAGTCAGAAAAGGCATCTCTATACAACAGAATTAGCTCTTTCCCTCTTCCTAGTGCAAGAATGAGATCTGTCCACAAGGAAGTACTTATTTCTGGGACATTTCAGTTTACAGGAAAATTTGCTATTTGTTAATTTGTTTCTCTTACCAAGGTTAACCACAAGTATCACTAGACGAGTAAGCTGATTTTATACTTCTCAGAATAAATTTAGCATTTCTAATATTTCACTGTAGTTTTCCCTTCCTTTTCACTTACACGATCAACAAAGCCCCTTTGATAACATATCTGGAGGAAATGTCTTCTTAACCCTCAAATGCTAGCACATATAACAATTACAGGAGTTTTTGTGAAGCAGTAAGGTATTTTATTCCAACAGAAAAGGCAAGCCTTACTTCTTTCAGAATTTCCATCTCTTGCTGGGTAAAAAAGATCTTCCTATCTATGCATTTCTATTACTGCATCATTATGCAGTCTTGTGTCAGCTACAATAAATGACGAAAACCCAGTATTCGAGAAGGAGGTTTCCAAAGCTCTGAGTGTTAGAAGCAATGCAGCGTGCCACTTGCGAAGTCATCCTTCCAAGCTGCAAGGAAGACCCTGATAACTGGAGGGAAATCTATATAAGTCTATAGAATCTATACACTGAAGATAAGCATTTAAAGAGAGAGAGTGGAAGAGAGGGGCAAAGTACGGTAAGTGGTTTTAGTAAGAGAAGTGAAAATTTTCCATTTGATTCAATGCCTTAGTAATTCTACTTCACAAACCTTCATTAAAAAATCCAAAAAATACATCAAAATATTCTAACACTACAAATTTGTCTGTAAAAATATTTTTACTTTTTGTTTTTCTTTTGAAATCAAGTGTGCAAGTCTTCTAGGTATTGCGGTAGGAAAGTGCATGGTAAACATCGCACATATTTTGATACCTATCTCTAACATGGTAATTTTCTGCTTATTGAATTATGCTGCTATATAAAATGAGAAAACCGCCAACCTTCTTATAAGGAGAGTAATACTTCAAGAATGGTAGGCTTAGAAAATGCCACAAACAAAGCTGAATAAAACTTTACAAAGACTTATATCTGCCTTTAGCAGAAACCAAATGGCTAGTGTCTCACAGCTATACAACCTACTGAAAACACTGATTGTAATAGGAACCTTTAGCTCTATCTACTATAAAAGCAGCCAGCAACCATATAAAGCCTAGTACTCCATTTATTTATATGTAATCTCTTTATATTTACCTTTGTGTACATAGGCAGCTACTGATTTCTGATGAATATTCACTGAACTGACATGCCCATTGCCTGGGCACTAAGCAATATAAATATTATACCTTGAGATTGGACAGAAGTAAGAGACAATCTCTGTCACTGTAATTACATTATCAGTTACAATGGAAGAGGGTTTTTTTTCTTTTTTAAACCGCTCTTGCCTTACTGCACGAATCTGGCGTATAGAATTTATGTAAAAGAGTGTTAAAAAGAGGGTTTGAGAGAATACTTAACAGAGATGCAAATCATTTCAGCTGTTACTAATTCCAGAGGCTTCTTTTATCATCATTATTATAATCTTTCCCTTTAGTGCAATGATTATGATAACATGTAGTTCTAGTTCAACCCCCTGAGATTTACATTCACCATAGCTTGTTTATATTTTCAGTATTAATGATTTCACCAGTACCTTGAGCAATACTTAAAATTCCCATTTATGCTTTATCTACCAAAAAATTCTCATGACAGACAGTGATATAAGATATCAAGATATTTAAATTCAAAAGTACAAAATCACTACTAGACTGTATATTGAATAGCAATGTAATTTTCCTTTGCAGAAAAGGATCCCAGGAAAAGATGATAACTTCACTCAGCACAACAAAAGAAAAGTAGCTCACAGCAAGGTGTAGGTAGATAATTCTAAGCTTGAAAAGGGCACAGAAAGGAGAAAGAAAGAATAAAGCCTCCATCCTGTGATGGAGGAGCAGAGGAAACTCTCTAACAACAGCAATAGCTTCAAGGGGTAGCCCATGCTCTATTCTGGCTAATTTATAACCCTGACTGCTATGGGTCTGATCACTTTGCTCTTGGCATAATTTTTGCAGCAGCCCAACTCAGTTTTGGAGAAGAAAGTGATAATACATCTGAAAATGAGTCCAGACCCAACTCCTACTCATTTGAGTGGCCTTTAGGCACCTGAAGTCCATTTTGGGCATGTTGTTTCCAACATACGGGGACATGCAAGCTAACCACTTAAAACTGAACTAGTAACCTCAACTCTCCTCATAGTCTTTGAAAACAAATAGATTGATCTAAAAGACAATTCATTTATTCTAAAATCAGAGTCCAAACGGTAGAAGGCTTTTGGAGGTGACTTGCCTTAAACCTTACAGTCATTAGCTGAAGTTCAGACATCAAGCATTCAGGTTGCTGACTGCTACTATTAGATCTACAGAAATACCCTTGAGCACTCCCCACAGAGTGGCTGCCCTGCTCTCTACCACTCTTATGCAGCACATTTTTTACAGAACAGTTTACATTTACATTTGTGTGTACTTATATATTTATATATACTGTCCCACAATATTTAGGACCAGAAATAGGTGTTAAGGATTGAGACTGCAGATCTTGGGTTTTCTTCCAAAGCCTGATTCTCCCACAAATTTGGAACAATGCCTTCAAGTCAAGTAGTTCTGCATACTGGAAAAATGATCAGTACATTCATAAACACTATTAGGTAATTTGGTGAGAGTCTTCCTTTGTCAATTCTGATTAAAATTTGCTGTTATTCANTTATTAATATTTTGATTGTAGACACTCAGATTCACCTGACCTGACCCACCGGAATTTTTTGAATGCGGCAACATGTTGACACAATGTGGTGCAGCCATTTTACTTTGAAACCCTTGACACAATTTGAAGAAAACCTACCATGTATTTTAAGAAAATGTGATAAGTATTTATCATTTTCACAAGCACTTTGACAAACATACAGTAGGGATGTTATCATTATAGAGCTAATTAAGCATTTTAATGCCTGCACTGATTATTCATTATCATGGTATTTCCAGGGAAACTCAGATCCTTTTAATACGGGCTAAGAGAGATTTTATTTTGGTCATTCAGCATGGGATTTCTGACCTAAGATATCTGCAGTGTAGTTTATATCTGTGCTAGTCACTGCAGCACCCTTGTATAGTCGATGGGGAGAAACAGGCACTGTAATCCTGTAGTCAAATTTAGAAGTCTATTTTAGGATGCAGTGAATCACACTCTAGAAGTTCTGTTCTTCTTCACTGATTATAAGTGGAAGTAAGTATGATTAAGCCAGATGAGGACATCTATATTTTAGATATCTGTGTTCAGTTACATGAATTCAACCACAAATTGTGCGCATACACATTTACACATCTGGATACTATTCCAGAGAACTGCATAAAACAGACAAAATCTTTTCATGTCTTATTTAATGAACAGAGGGAGCTCTTGTTACTTTTCTTAAAGCAATATTTCATCAAACACTGATATTCTAATCTATGACAAACATATATGTGACCACCCAATTCACACAGTTTTCTTTAACGTATCTGTATTTTTCAGTGGAACATTGCACAGAAGCATCCAAAACAACCCTAAAGGAAATAGATTATATAAAGTTAGTGCAGCATCAGGCCAAAAAAACACCTGAGGTCTCAGAAGCAGTCTAAATTCATTAGTGTGCTCCTAATTAACTTTTCTGCCTAGAAGGAGTTTGATGAGTTTGGATTCAGTTCTATAGCACCATGACTATATTGCTCCCAGTTGCGGAACGAGTTCAGTGCTACTTTGCAGCCCCCTGCTCCATACTTAATTGAATGGCAGAAGA
>VXBO01008854.1:374682-401027 GCA_013400135.1 Rhinoptilus africanus | reverse complement strand
AGACACAAAAAAATGGAAAAAAGAGTAGGAAATGGCCTAGTGCTAAGTTGGTTTAGTATAGCCAGAAATCTCTTGCTAACAGAGAAGCCATCCCTTGGTCCAGCCATTTAGTAGATAAGTAGGAAGAACTGCACAGTCCATTACCACAGATTTGTATATCAGTTCCTCTAATTTTATTATCTATTATTAATTTTTTATAATATTATTAATATTTTGATTGTAGACACTCAGATTCACCTGACCTGACCCACCGGAATTTTTTGAATGCGGCAACATGTTGACACAATGTGGTGCAGCCATTTTACTTTGAAACCCTTGACACAATTTGAAGAAAACCTACCATGTATTTTAAGAAAATGTGATAAGTATTTATCATTTTCACAAGCACTTTGACAAACATACAGTAGGGATGTTATCATTATAGAGCTAATTAAGCATTTTAATGCCTGCACTGATTATTCATTATCATGGTATTTCCAGGGAAACTCAGATCCTTTTAATACGGGCTAAGAGAGATTTTATTTTGGTCATTCAGCATGGGATTTCTGACCTAAGATATCTGCAGTGTAGTTTATATCTGTGCTAGTCACTGCAGGATCCTTGTATAGTCGATGGGGAGAAACAGGCACTGTAATCCTGTAGTCAAATTTAGAAGTCTATTTTAGGATTCAGTGAATCACACTCTAGAAGTTCTGTTCTTCTTCACTGATTATAAGTGGAAGTAAGTATGATTAAGCCAGATGAGGACATCTATATTTTAGATATCTGTGTTCAGTTACATGAATTCAACCACAAATTGTGCGCATACACATTTACACATCTGGATACTATTCCAGAGAACTGCATAAAACAGACAAAATCTTTTCATGTCTTATTTAATGAACAGAGGGAGCTCTTGTTACTTTTCTTAAAGCAATATTTCATCAAACACTGATATTCTAATCTATGACAAACATATATGTGACCACCCAATTCACACAGTTTTCTTTAACGTATCTGTATTTTTCAGTGGAACATTGCACAGAAGCATCCAAAACAACCCTAAAGGAAATAGATTATATAAAGTTAGTGCAGCATCAGGCCAAAAAAACACCTGAGGTCTCAGAAGCAGTCTAAATTCATTAGTGTGCTCCTAATTAACTTTTCTGCCTAGAAGGAGTTTGATGAGTTTGGATTCAGTTCTATAGCACCATGACTATATTGCTCCCAGTTGCGGAACGAGTTCAGTGCTACTTTGCAGCCCCCTGCTCCATACTTAATTGAATGGCAGAAGAAAGCTTAGTGACAGGCACAGCCAAACAGGCCACTGCACTGAAACCTAGCAACAGACGAATATTTCAGATGATACAGCCCATGCTAATCAAAGCTTTCTATGGTCTTAAACTAAAAACTTGCACATCGTAGTCCTATACTTTTATTTCTCCCATAGTTATTTCACCTTGGAAATAACTGAGAGAACACCTTTTCAATGGGAAGTTCTTCAGCTAGAAAATTCCTATTGCTGTGAGTCAAGATCTGTCTGAAGAAAGTTAACCGAAAGGGAGAAAAAATGATTCCTCTGTTATTATGAAGCCATCAGTTGATACAATTCTGGTATAGCTCTAGAAGGTTTAGTTGTGGATAGATGGAGGATACAGGGTCAGATAAGATGCTGCCACGGAAGAGGGAAACAGTATGGTTTGAGTAAGGGGAAAGGGAGTAGCTACTCGGCTTTCTTCTTCACTTATTATTATAAAAGTATGTATGAACTCTCTGTCTATGCAGATAAAACATACACAAGCCAGCCATTATAATGCTAAGCCTGACCTATCTCTTATTCATGCAAATAATCACTTTTTCTCACTAGGGCACATACTCATGCTCATGTCTATCACAACTCAAAAGCATGGGAGGAAAGAAACTATGAGATTTCCCTCAGTAAACGAAAAGCTGAGATTTGTAAACAGGAATAAAATGAAAGATGTTCTTATAATGAGACCTTTTGAAAGGAATAGCTTCAGTAAAATTTGCTGATACAGACTTATATAGTATTCTTTGTCTTTTTAGAGAATGTTTTCATGATTTACAGTAGGTCTGTATCTAAATTGCATTTGTTCTATTGTATTTTGACAAAACCACTGAAGTTTTCTCTATGTTACACAATTCCAAATTTAATTTGAACTGAGCAGTCTGTATAAGCAGATTTACAAAGAGGTTTGTGCTCTTAAAACCTACTGTAAAGTCTATACATCACAGCAATTAGGAAGACTATTTTCTCAGGCTAAAGAACATAAAATAATTTTGACAAGTAGAAATGAGCTGAAATTCATAAACTCATGCTTTTATATTTTATTAAAAAGATTCTTCTTCCAAATGTCAGTACATTTTAAAAAACCCAACCCCTACTGTAGTGGGTATTTAGCCTGGAAATACTCACAGAAGGATTGTATAATTAAGGCCTGCACGAACTTAATTATAAGACTGTTTAAAGGCTTCAGCTACTTCTAGTATGTTTTCTGGTTTCTTTTGAAAACTTTATTAAATTTATTCAGATATTTCAAGAGTAGGTCTATTGTCCTATACTTTAATTTATCAGATACACAGTCACTTGACAGTCCCTCTACCCACAGTGACTTTTTACATCATCTCAAGAGAAAAAGAAACCCAGAAGACTCCTGGGAACTCACAGAATCACAGAATCACACAGAATCACAGAATCATAGAGTTGGAAGGGACCTCTGGAGATCATCTAGTCCAACCCCCCTGCCAGAGCAGGGCCACCTTAGAGCAGGTTGCACAGGAACGCGTCCAGGCGGGTTTTGAATGTCTCCAGAGACGGAGACTCCACCACCTCCCTGGGCAGCCTGTGCCAGGGCTTTGCCACCCTCAAGGTAAAGAAGTTCCTCCTCATGTTTAGGTGTAACTTCCTATACTCAAGTTTGTGCCCATTACCTCTTGTCCTGTCACTGGGCACTACTGAAAAGAGCCTGTCCCCATCCTCCTGACACCCACCCTTCAAGTATTTATAAGTGTTGATTAGGTCCCCCCTCAGTCGCCTCTTTTCCAGGCTAAAGAGACCTAATTGCCTTAGTCTATCTTCATAAGAGAGGTGTTCCAGTCCCCTCATCATCTTTGTTGTGACTCTGTTTTAGAAAAATAGTTTGAGTGCTAAAATTGCATGTTTTGTCAAATAAAGTAATATCTTTATTTGTAGAAAGGCCTGGGAAAACCACCCCCCCTGTTCTTACGTCTGAGAACTCTTAGATCAGAAAAAGGGAAACTCTTAGGTCAGAGAAGTGATTTGTCCCCTTCTCTCTCTTTACAATCATTCTGTTTGTATTCTCAGTAGCTAAATGTCTTATGATCAGTGGTCCAATGCTAAATTCCCTTTGACTTTTTTTTCTTATTGGAATTTCACAACAATGCATCACGATTTAAATATTTATTACCTGTATTAGGGTTACAAATGAAAGCCACAAAAATGACAGCAGGTATAAAGTGAAAGTGATTTGCATTTTTTTTTTTTAATCAAGGGAATTTAATGTTATAATCAAAGGAATACTGATTAAAAAAATCCATTGTACAAAAATTTCAGTTGATATGAAATCATTTTTTTCAAGAATCATAATGTTTTCTATAACACCAGGTGGAAAAGAAATATCAGGTTAGTGGCATGTTGTCTACTGTTATAAAAATATTCGAGGCAGAGAAAAAAGCAAAAGGGATAGACTACATCTCCTCAGATTTTATCTGTCCAGAATGTAGGCCCGTGTGTAGGCTTGTCATGTATGTTACCCATCTCTTGCCATTGATTTTAGAAATATTTCCAGGGATCATTATCAAGTAGATGAGTCACTCTTTTCATTATAAAGGCAGCAGGCAGGCTTCCAATGCCATATGAGAAGCCCTGCTGACCCAGAATAGTCAGGTGGGACTAGTAGATATGATACCTGAACTATAAAAACACCACGGAGAGACATCTGGTGTGACAGTGAGTATCAGAGGACAGATCACATGGCACTGAATCTTGTGGTTAGGCAACTGAATTGACCCTGGATTTTCATTAACTAGGACTCAATTAAGACACTTAATTCAAATGTTTGCATTTACCTTTAGATATCTCCATCCAGCCTAGGGTAGTGATTCATTGCAAGACAGCAGAAGTTGTTATTCAGGTTTTTAAAAGCATGCTGTGTTGTCATAGAGGTGCATACAGAGCTGCCTTCAGTATATTTTGCCTCTGAAAAGCATTTTTATTCCTTGCATTATGTGTCAATATCACATAATACAACTCACATAACATATAACAATGCTGACTGGCCTTTTCTTGTTTATCAAGACAGATTTGGAATGATCCTTGAATAAGAAAAAAAAAATAGCCCCAAAACGTAGTTTTGTATAACATGCTTTTTTATGTGTTTTGAGGTAAGGTGAAGTCTGATGGAAAACATGTATTTTGGATTTCTTTTTATGCTGTGTTTCAATAAAACTCAAGGCTTTAATTTGCAGGCATAGAATTTAATTTCCAAGGCATGTAATTTCTACTGCATTTATGAACAATCTAGTATTGCGATATCAATCTTCTAATATGTGGCTTCATTCAGAATTGGTATGCAGCATTTACGTTAAACAATATATTTCATATACTTTTAAATTTAGTCTTGTGAAAGAAGGGTGGGCTATGATTCCATGTGAACAACAAATGATAGTATTCAAGAATAACGATGAAGGGGGTATTCACGAAATGTGATTTGATCTGTATTAGCAAAGCACATAATGACAACATTTATAGCTCCTATAATTTTTCAGTCTATAGTGTAACTGGATATAACAGGAAAGGTCAAATATGTAGTCATTTACAGTCCTTAACAAGAATGATATAGTAGCTGCAAGGTCTCATCAACCTAAATGTCCATGACATTTCCACTTAAGTCCTGGCAGTATAAAGGCAAATGCTGATTAATTTAAAAGCCTACTGTTATTTAGAGCACATGCTTTTAATCTGAATAAAGAGGTCATACAGAACTGTCCCAAAACATACTTAGTAATATATTAATCATATATACATCATCATCTCCTTATCATAGTCAACATCTGTCTCTTGTATTTCCCTCTTTGTAATCTGAAAATCACTGCACCTGTTTCTCCGTCCCCAAATACGACGCCTCCTCCTGCAAACCAACTTCACAAAGAGATGCAGCGTGCTCCTTGGATATTATGTGTACTATTTTGAACAGATTCAGAAAGTACACAGTTCTGTAGGGATGGTTTTATGTAACCAGATTAGCGGATGTTATACTGTACCTTTTAATAAAAATGAATCCTACAGTGCCTATTTTAAATACTTCTTTCCTGTTTTAGAGAACATACCATTAAGTCACAGATTATTAAAAATATATCAGAAAATAATATCTGGTTTTGTCTTTTTTAAAAAGTTCAAAACTCAATTTAATCCTGATTTTCATAAGGCAGCTACTTTTCTTATAGCTGTGAAATATTGTATGTTCAAATTCATCTCTGTAATTTTATTATAAACCTTTCTGTATAATGTTTCATGTTGTTCCTCTTTGATGTTCATAAGTTGTATCAGAGTCCCATAGACTCTCATTCCTGGAGTGATGGAAAAGTCTGTCATTAGAATAGATCTTGTCATTCCTTATGATTCTGTATTATTTTTCATAGTTGGAGAAAAAGCCTGAGCTGCTGAATGACACCATCTCACATTTCAGCTGTCTTAAAAAACATCCCAAAAGAATGAAATTATACCCAACAGGGATGTCTTATTTCAGTTAATTCAAGGGGCTGAAATATCCAAATCAGAAATATTTTTCTTAATACTACTGAAAGTTCTTTCCATTTTAGAATCTTTTCACAAACAAATCTTTAAACTTAGGCTATGTGCTCACTTCCTACATTGGCTGAAAGAAAAACAGCAATAAATATTTTAAGACTTTAATCATTTCCAGACCCCTTACAGTACCAATTAGCATATTAATGCAATGGTTCATTGGTCTTATCCAAGAAGTTAAACTTCTAAATGACTAAATAAAAAGCTTTTATTATGTGACTATGTGAAGATTGGTATTACTTGCAAAGGAACAGGGAGAGGAGTGGAAAAAATACAAATCCTACATTAGATAAATGGTTCAGTCAAATCATTTCAAAGGTCTCTTGTCTTTCTGTAATTAGTCTAGCAATTAAAACTTGATCTATATACTGAAAATTATATTTGACTTCATAATTGCATTTTAATCTTCTAGTTTCCCATTCAGAAAGATCATGTAATTAATTTATATGTATACTCATTATTATGTGTGCCTAAAAACATTCAGTATATTTTCACTGAGTTCTCAGAAAAAAAAAGAACCACAAAAAAACAACAAGCAAACAAATGAACTTGTTCAGATTTCGTGGGTGAGAGGTTTTACTGGTATTTGAGCTCAGTGCTGGAAAATAAAATAGATGGAAATAAGAGAGAACTCTTGAAAGTTTCTTGATTTACTAACCAACACAAATTGGCTACAGCACCCATAAAAGAAATATAGACTGTTGCCTAAACCCTTAAGTTGCAGAAATCCTTATGAAACTAAAGACTCTTTAGATGAAGACTCTGAAACTTGGATGTTTCGGGTCATACATAGTGCCCTGCATACCACCATTACCCCACAGGCAGGAAGAGTGCTGGCCAGTTTTCTGACTGCACGGCTGGGATTTCCCCGAAAGATCTAGTGTCTTTTGATGTCATTCATGGCTACAAAGCTGTGCATGAGAGACTCTAAACCCTGCAGATTAATCAACTGCACAATGACTTTTCTGTCACAGGTAACAAAGGAGAGATCAGGAACAGTGACGCTACCGGAAAGAAAATTTCCTAGGGCACATGCTGTTGCAAGCACAGTACATCCACTGCTATGATGAGTACATGTTAGCAACATAAAAGAGTAAAGGGGAATGGCAATGTTTAAAGCTTAAGAGTTCATCTCCTGCAGCAAAGGAAGAGATCTAGTAGACAGGGAATTTTTTTCTTTCCATGCATGTAGCTGCAGGTAGTAAAATAAGGCTAGCGCTGCTACTGAAGTCGCAGAAGGTACTTTTGCAGACAGATCCACATAATGAGATTTCTCCTAGATGGAAACACTTGATTCTGGTCTGATGCTTTATTGTAATATTTTTTGCCATTGAAGATTGAGAAAATTTGTGAGGCAAAGCAAGGTGCTCATACAGGTCCTCATTGTCAGCTAAGGAGATCTTAAACTTGTAGCTGTAAATGGAGAAGATGTGGTCTACAAGATTTAGCTTATAGTATACATATCAGACAATCTGATATGGAAATAGTGTAGGTCAAAAAATTATACCTACATAGAAAGGTAGTGAACTATATATATATATATGAAAATATGCTCAGATAGAGCATAATGGAACATTCAACTCAAAAATGGTTCTTGTCACAAACTTTCTACTAACATGAACAAAATAACATATGCAGTCTTATGCAATTTAAAGTATTTTTGAAGAAAAGGATAATACACCACAAGCATAAGTATACTCCCAAAGGCAGACTTTGTTGCAGAAATTTCACTTTGCTTTGTAACAACCAGATTTATTTTTTCTTTCCCTTAAATGAAACTAGCAAGTCTGCTCCACTGGTTCATTTTCTCATTAAGTGGTCACCGTATTTTTATTCCAAGATACTATATCTTAGATAAGTACAGCTTTGGAAAATAATGAGCTAAATATTTTCAAATTGTGGAATAACAACAGAATGGATACTGTCCACTCTAAGGATTGTTTTATCACATATAAATCTATTGAAAACAAACACTATCTACCAGGACTTGTAACAACAATCTTAGAGATGGAAAAGGCTTAATAGGTTACCAAATCCAGCTAGGTTTTCAAATCTGGTGAGGTCTCTAGGTTTTATAAAGAGGTCCATATTATTAGTCGTTAAGATATCATAGCCACAAAATGTGCACATAAGATGTAAATGCACACAAACATATATAGTAAGCACACAAGGCAAAATACATATATGTACTAGGGAGCCGCACAAACTTATGTTTCAGTTCGTGTGGAATCAAGCTACTGTGGTAGGAACAAACAAAATTCATCTGTTGACGCGCATCCAGGTACTTGAGGTAGGGATGTGACCTGTGGAGTGATGTGACTGGCAGAGGGACTAGCTGGGAGGAAGAGGAGGTTCTGGGTAGGCCTGGGAAGATGAGCCAGCTGCGGCTGCTGATGCGGACATCAACACCCATCTGAGGCTAGGTTTAAGGGCATAAATTAAGGGCCAAGCAAGTTACACCATCGGACACCAGATTGTCTTGTCATTGTTAGGCTACTTTCTGATTCCATTTCAGGCTGCCCCAAACAGATTTTTTCAAGACAGGAATGTCTTGAAAAAGTGGTCCTCTGATTTGGCAGTATTGGCCTGTCCATAAGGCCTAATATAGCTCTTCCCCAGGACAGGGTGATACAGGATGGCCCATACCCTGTCATTTCCTACTACTGCACTACTCACCATGATCTTGCTCTGAGGCGTGTTGTTATGGCCATAAGGCCAGTGTAGAGGGTCTCAGTGTGACTTTGACTGAAAGTTAACCAACTTCTCATTTGGTTTTCATTTTACAGCTTTAAGAAGAAATCAGTGCAGGATTACTTATGTTTCTAAGCAGCTTGTGAGGGAGTGCCACCATTAAGGGTGGCAGAGCACTGGCACAGGCTGCCCAGGGAGGTGGTGGAGTCTCCGTCTCTGGAGACATTCAAAACCCGCCTGGACGCGTTCCTGTGTAACCTGCTCTAAGGTGGCCCTGCTCTGGCAGGGGGGTTGGACTAGATGATCTACTAAGGTCCCTTCCAACCCTACCATTCTGTGATGCTGTGATTCTGTGAATGTATGATTCACTGTTGGAAACCAATGAATAAAGCTGCTAGAATTGCTCTTCCTCCTACTCTCCTCCACTGCAAGCAGCAGTGAAGCTTAGGGTTCTTCATACAATCATTCCCTGCCATAAGAAACCTGTCAACTCTGTCTTCACGTCTTTCCTAAGGATGAAGATAAATTTTGTCTAAACGACCACTTTCCTTTTAAGTCAAAGAAACCCCTACAACTCTTTGGGCAGCACTTGTCTGTTTTAAAGGTTTCTCCAGTTAAGTGTGGAGAATCCTTATGCTAGGGGGAGAGTTGCATTAGATAGGAAAAAAAAAAAAAAAGACAAATATAAAAGTATATTGCCTCTATGACAGCTTAGTTTACCATAAAAGCTCAGCTCCTCAGAAGCCTGTGACCGTAATAAAAAGAACAGCTCGCAGATAAATAAACTAGAAAAATAGTTATGTAAAGAGTAATAGTTATGTGAAGAGCGGGTACAGCTCATCAGAAAAGGAACCTATCACAGGGACTAATTAACATGAAAAATTCATGAAGCTGCTAAAGAGTAGCAATTTCCGATATCTCTATGAAGTTAAGAAATCTTTGAATTGTTAGGGATTCTTGTTTTCAGTTCTTTCTGCAGCAGAGTTCTAGTAAGACACAAATTAAGTTTCCTTTTTTCTTCTTTTTTAATTCCCAAGCACTTTTTTTTCACTCGGAACAATGAACATAAATTCAAGTTCATTTTTTCAGTTGCTGCTTACATAAATTGAGTCCTGGGGGAGCTAACCAGTTTTATTTTAGTGCCTGATTCTTCTCTTCAATGGGCGTTGGATCAGATCCTTAAAGAATAAAGACTAATCCAATACAGTCACCAGAATAAACCATTTTAAAGCACCAGACTATAAAATAATACAGGATTTCATCTTTAAAACAAACATATGCCAGCTATATATGTCATCTCTGATTAATCAGCACTAATTTATTCCCTGTGTCAAATAAATAGCCTTTCAGTGTTAACTTACATAAAATTTTAAATATATTTTTGAATCCCCTACCTGTGTTCCCAAATGTTAAAGATAAGCCGAGTATGGAGGATACTTTCAAAAAACCCCACTATTTCTGGGCCATGTTAATTTACTTCAGAAATTGCCCAACACAACACTGTATCATAGTCAAATATGTTGGAACATAAGATGATTTTTCATGTATGCTAATATCCCCCAGACCCTTGTCACATCACTTCCATCAGTATACAATTTGCTTGACATATAATATGAACAACAAGTGCTGTAAAGCTTTCAGGAAATGTTTAGTAATCTTATGTATTCCAGGAGGATATTATATTTAAACTTTCACTGTGTCTTTTGTTGGTTCCAAACGAGTTCAGCATTTGGTGTTTGAAGGTAGCTGTAACACAGAAACATCTGTACCACTCTATTTCAAGTGGGACATTAATTTTTATCGTCTTTGCATCCTGCAGGAATACCCTGCTAGAGATCAATGTGCTCGCTAGGCAAATATAACTCAGTTGGCCAAAAGTCTGAGCTCTCTACTATGCTTGCTTGCCCAGTATTTCAGGAATATAGTATAAAACAATAGTGAAGAACAATGCGAAGACAGAAGCAAGATATCTGTAAATGGTACTGGCTGTCACAAATCTTGACAGCATCCACTGACATATAGCATTAACATATTAGCTTTTCACTCTTTAAGACCTGAAGTGTAAAGAGCAGTTTCCAAACTCTGGTTTGCAAAATGATAGGCTCTATTCAGACCACAGGGGGAAAAAATGACATCCAAAATGAAGGTCAGTGCTTAAATCTGATGTTTTGCATGCACACAATTTAGCTACTGAATAGTTTCCTATTTCCTATTCTTGTTTTCTTATCATTATAATCAAAGCACATGAATAAAAAACCTAGTGTAGATGTTTGATTTTGTTATCTTCTGTCAACTATGCTTTCGACCGACTGACTCATTGCACTGGTGTAATACACAACTGCACTGTGTTAGAGCTAGCATTCTTCATTTAATTGATTCAGCTGCATCTAACCCTGTTCATCCACCTGTGAGATTTTCTAATACACACCTTCAGGTTTTCTTCTTCTCCTCAAACATCTGATGAACTATGGGGACCAGACCATGCGGGAAATCTCCATTGCTACTAGTACTATTAATAGCAGTTATACTTCAGCCAGCTCAACCAATCTGAACCTTCAAAACACAAGTGGGTTTCAGAGGTACTTCTGGGATGCCATGTGTAGCCACAAGAGACTTGTTTTCTTCTTATGTCTCTGCCACCAGAAAGATTCCATACTGACTACTGTGTATAAGACATATGCCGTAGTGCGGTTAACACAGAAAATATGTAGGGGTTTTCACAACTTGTTTCACAAGGACTGTTATCACCCAACTGGTAGGCACCAGCACACTTCATGCTGCCAGTCTCCTGACGCCATTCTTGGTCAGCAGAAATCTAATTACAGAGAACAGTTGCATCTAATTAAAGAGAACACAAGAAAAAAAAAGTGAAAAACATTCTGGAGCTGGTGTGTGCATGTTGAGCTAAGGGCGAAGCATCAGGAATTGGAAGAAGGGACTGCTTTAAGTCACTTGATTTTTAAATTCATGAGGCCAAACAGTACACAGATGCGCAAAACCGCTGTGGTCCCTCCTTGTGTGAATAAGTCTCACTCAGCACTACTTTTTCAGTGTACCAACCCACTGCCTTTAGTTTCAAAGTTTCAGAGGGGAAAAAAACATTGCACAAGTTTTTAATTTTTCATGAAGAACAGTTTAATATGTCAAAGACCTCTGGTCAAAGCTATCCTTCATTTCATGTTGTGTAGGCACATGAATGTCCCCATTTTCCTCTAGGTGATATATTTTCAAGGAAAACTGCATGATACTATGTAAATTTACTACATTGGCGTTGATCTGTGCTGAAGGTCGTGTTGGTTCTTTCTGACTCAGGGGATTACTGGTACTAAAAGGGATGAATACAGGAAGAAAGAAAGATACAATAAAAAAAGAAAGTTAGAAGAAAAAAAAAATGGTAAGAGTGATTTCGAATTATCAGGCCACATCTGCAACAAAAACTGGAACTGAAAATCTTTCTAGCTGTCAGAATATGTAATTTTAAGATCTCTTACAATACAGATCAACATGAATGTTTGGTTCTTCATTAATCTTCAGCACTAATTTGACTGAACAAGACCTTTTAGTTCTGTGCTTTCTGTCAGACTGTACATTGCAAATATGCACATGCCTATACAAACAGACAGCACAAAAGTATGGGCACACTCTTAGCAGAAACAGCACATGAATTGCACATGAACAGAAACCTCTTTTTTTTATAGAGTAAAAAGGGAATCTCTTTGCCACCCATATTTAGTATTAATAATGTCCTCAGACCTGAGTAAAAAGTGAGGAGGCTAAAATTGAAGGCAATCATTTCCCAGTGACAGAATTTTGAAGAGACTGGGTGATGAAGCAAAGCGCTGTGCCATTTCGGGGTGGGTGGCATGAGGGAACAAGAAAAAGTGCTTTGACATTGCCAAGGCATAAAAACTTCCTGTAAAGTAAGCGTAGGGCATGTTGTTACTTTTTCACAAAAGAAACTAGAAGGGGAGTTGGGGAAAAAAGGTGTCAATGATTTTGAATGGTAGATCAGAATTTACTCGAGGTTGGTGGGAAGATGTGGCTTTGAGCATCGCTAAAGGATGCTGCTACCTCTTGTTATTCTGCCATGGCTTCAGTGTACTTCTTGCACTTAACACCTAGATCTGCTAATGCCGATACTGATATCAGTGGGATCACACTTGGTCTTATGCATTACAGAGTATGAGACTAACAGAGAATGCTATTTTCTTAACTGCTGAAGATCAGCTGTGATCTGGATCGAGAAGGCATGTCAATAATGGGCAGAACAAGCCAGAAGGGCTTCAGAAACACTGTACTTAGCCCAGGCCCAGTCAGCCATCTCTACCTTCTTTCTCCTGTTTCTTATTTTTTAATTCTTTTCTACAAGACTAACAATTTACAAGATAAGGAAGTAGGGACTAAAATGCAATGTGCCTTTTGATATAACTTTAGACCAATTTACTTTTGCCTTTTTCCAGCTTGTTAAAAATAAGTCCCCTTTTTCTTATAACTTTTGACTTCCATATTTTGTTTGACTGGGTTTTCTTCGTATTGTTGGGTGGGTTTTTTTTTTATTATTTGGAATGAAGCAGGTAAGGGTACCTCCTTTTAAAAACCTAGTTTGTCAGAATATAATCAGAGATATTGATTTCACTGTAAACTTCTTATGTTTCCTCCATAGGCATGGAGGAAATCAAAGGATACCACCATCTCTCTGCTGATGATTTAAAAACTGCTGCTAATGGATAGTGCAGTGAAATTACATTTTCCCTCCCTCTTCCACTTTGACTAAGTACTATTAACAGGTGCTGGATTTCTTCAGTATGGAGGAAAAAAAAAGGCCACTATAATGAATGCATTAATTTTTTATCCTCTGTTTTGTTTTCTTCTTGTAAAGCTATGGTTTTGGCAATGATAAAAACGTTCCTAGCAGTAGGGCACAGTTAGTGAGCATTGATATTCATTGGTAAATGCAAAGTTAGACATCACAAGAATTTAGATGTATTTGCTACAGTCAAACATGAATCTACATCAAATATTTTCCTTATGTTTATATATACTAGTGATGCTTTTTAAAGATATCATGTGGAAGCAAATTGTATTAATATAAAATACGTTGGATCAGTATAGGACTTGTCAGAGAACACAGTCCTTTATCTCCTTGCCTGTTCTGGAGATAAGCGCCCATTTCACTGAGAGATTTACACTGATCTGAGATCATCGCAACAAAGGACCATTATTTTTAAGGCCCTAAGGTCCTAAAATCCCACCTATTAGTTCTTTTAAGCTCTGATCTGACTATTGGTAAAATGCAAACTAAACCTTAATTTCACATTAGTCTGTAGTCCATCTATACCACTGCACAAATACAGCCTCTTGGTATCAAAAGGGAATTCACAAATCAAATAGAAAGTATGACAGTTAATTGCTACTTTTCACAGCTGAGAAAAATGTACATTGGGTAACATTCCAGGGAATTTGCTATATCAGTTACTCTCTGTGATTTTTAGCATATCTCCATTGATTCCAGCATAAAGTTAGTATTTAAAAAAGTCTTGAGAGGCAGTATAGCAGACTGCTTAACAATTATTCAAATGTCAAATTTCTGATTTGCCGTAAAGCAAATGCTTGTTTTTAATGTTGATAAGTGACAGAATCTGTACACGTTCATAGTCAAAAATCAACTCTTTCCACCTTTATTATAACATACATTACTACACAGCTTGTTGAAAACAGTACACTGCTGCATACACTGTTCCCTCCTGATTGACGAGAAAACATTTCAGAAGCTCTGTAAAAGCTATGAGTCCACAGATATTCAGTAGAAAACCTTGCATATTCTGAAACTATCCAGCAAATGTTTCCAAGGGAGCCAATCACACCCATGGGAAAAGAATTGGAGCTACACCATCACTGACCTCATTCATCACTTCCTGAAAGCGTCCTAGATAAAGTTTGCAGGTTTTCCTGTACATGCCGCTTTGTGAAGTGTAAATGCACCAGGTGCAGTGACTCAATTTCAGACTAATACATTCTTTCAAACCAACATGTAAAGTATATGGCTTTCACTAATTGCATGCAATCCATATGAACATATAAAAATCACATGAAGAAAGCTGTGATTTACATATGTGATGGTAATTAGCTTGTTTGGATTCATAAGATATGATTATACACTTTCATTATACATTTTACTTGTATCACGTCCTAGATCTGTGCCTTGTGAGCTTCTTCTAAGTGTTTAACCATTACGCTCTTAGATGCTCTGATTTTCTCAGATGCATACACTATTTAATTAATTGGATATCGCCAACAAGTCCAATCTAAAGAATGTGTAATTACATATTTACAAATGGCAATGAGAACAAAATGTGTGTCTTTGCCCAGTTCCCTGGAACTTCTGCAATCCTGACCGACAGAAATAGGATTTTCTCTATTCTCTTACCTCCTTATCACCCCAGAAACTTCTCATGGGTTATTCCATAGTTCTCTATGTAAGTGAAATGGAGCCCTGCCCACACTGATGCATTTTAACAGCAATTATGTTCATATTCTTACAGTAATGCCCATCATGGTGGTGTCTGAATATTCTTCAAAGATTTAAAGTGAAGTATGACAAGAAGTATATCTTCCACTTTGCTGACTGAATATCTTCTTTGGTGCTGGAGTATTTTTAACTTGCTTTCTCTTCTCCTTGTGCTTTTTTACTTCTATTTTTTTACGTATTTATATTTAGAGTGTTTTAAAGGAATAAAAATAGAAGACAGCACTATCCACTTTACAAGGGAATCTTTGTTCTCCATGCACAACTAAACCCACTTAAAGCACAGAAAAAATGTGACTGGAAAGGATGTGAAGGCAGCTTGCCGAACAGAATGTACTCAGTCAGAGGTGAGCTCATGCATGTGTTATAATTTTAGCATGTTTAACCGCTAATTGGTGCTAAAGGTAGAAAAGTAGATAAAAACTTTTTTATTCTGTGGAAGAAATGTGAAGAAGAAGGAGCTTTGTGTATGAAACAAATTGAAACTTCCTCCTTGCATCCTTTGTGTCTCCTTATAGACTGTCTTGAAATACAGAATCATATCCAGCACAAATCACATACATCTTCTCCCATGCTATCTACCTCCTACCTTCCAAATAGTAGTTCAAGAGTGAAAGATAAAGTAAAATACTAGCCCCATTTTCTTTGGGATTTTGCCATAGAGGAAAACGAAGTTGGAAACTAGCTTGACTGTACAGTTTCTTCTTCTTTGGAAAATACAAAAAGTGTGATCCTAATCACTGCATTTCTATGCAGCCTTGACCACATCCCTTCTAGCACACAGTGCAGACATTTCTGAGAGCTGAATCATCACTGTGGCAGGACTGCTGCTCCTGAAAAACAGTAAAATGGTAAAGGAACACTTCTCTGAGGGTGAACAACTTTTTCTGATAATCTCCAGCATATGTTTTACTGTATTTTAGTTCGAACTGAGCATTCCCCTCAAACTTCAATATGATGCCACTGGGTTCATTCACCTTTCCTGCATTACAGGATTATAGAACAATGTTGTGATTTTGTTTCCAAACAGTTTGATTCTGGGGTATGTTCTTTTTATGGGGGTTTTGTTGTTGGTTTTCAGCTGTTTTCAAGTTAATTTATATTCAGTTTCATTTGAATATGTGGCAATAACAAGAAACAATACTCATAAAAATATTTTCCTTTTTTAATTTCATCTTGCAAAATATTTTTCCCAATACGCACATCTAGAAATGCATCACTTTTGCCTGACTACTCATGATTCATGTGACATTTTTCATATGAAACTACTATTTTTATTTTGGTTACCCTTAGTTTTTTCAATCAGCCTGATTTCACAGTCAAACTGACTACTTGTCATCTTCTATTTCTGAACTGATACGACAGGACACGACCTAGCTCTTCGTAGATTCATCCTATTCATAGCAGGTTGGAACTCACATTTTTGTGTTCTTCATTATTCAGGGAGTCACATAGCTATTAAACTCATCATGCAACAGTAAAATAATTTTCTTGCTCTCGTCTTTTTCTTTTGCAAGATGTAAAGCCTCAGAATGCTTAAACAGCAGTAGAAGGCTACTTCTTCAATATACAGAATGTTACTGAATCATTACGTCCAAACTAAATGTAAATGTGTAACTAAATGTGAAAGAAAAAAAAAAAACAACCTTAAAAGAATCTCAGTGAAACTCAAATATGAACATTATCATAAAAGGTAGGAGAAAAATCTTCTCTGTAATTAAATTACCCTCAAAAACAGAGCTGTAAAATATTCTAATAATATCTTAACTAAAGATCTCATATATGGATATGTTTATACTGATATGAATCACTCCTTTCAAAACTTCATTTCTAGGTGAGATTTAGTTCTTAACAGAAACACATTGTTGCACATTGATTAACACCACAGGTTTGGATTCATGTTTGCTAATTATAGTTGTCCTATAACTGGCAATAGTCACTCAAAACTGATCACATAGGCTCCATTTTCAGTCAACAGAGAACTCCGGAGTGTTTTCATTCTAAAACATACACATTACTATTTTTACACTAGAGCACAACTGATTAGAAGACAAGACAGTAAAAACACAACGTATATGGATAAAAAAATATGATCAGAAAATGATATAAAACTGTGGTATGGATCATATAAAATTACTATTGGCCAAGACATGGTTCTGGTGGAATAGATGAAAGGTAAGGATAAAATGGGTGGCAAGAGAACCATGGTTTCCTGTAATGGCACCCCACCTGCACTATATTTTACACTATTGGCAGCATGAGAGAGTCTGCTTTGGAGCAAAAGAAAGGCTTTAACAATGTTTAGTGTTTATCTTTAAGGCAGTGGGATTGGAAGAATTCCCTGACATCTCAGATCAAAATCTTTTCTTGATCTTTCCCCACCAATTCACTTGATTAAATGTCTATGACAATCTGATGCTGAAATGTTCCTCAGATAAAACATAATTGGCAAAATTGCTGGTAAGTATCCCCATAGTCATTTTTCTATACAAGAAAGGTTTACAAAAGCTAACAATTCTTAAAAGCATGCATTGCATCAAACTGAAATTATATTCAGCCACACTAAGCATCATATGCTGTTGTGTTAAATGTTGCTTATTACTGCTTTCTCTTGCTGCTCTTAGCAGGTACTGCAATGAAGAGAAATTCCTGCTTCCATTATTTAAAGACACTTTCAATAATTATGCATCATGTGTTTTGTTGCTTCTGTGTTATAACTATTTTGCAGTTGAATAGAAGACTTCATCCTTTATGACTATCACTTAAGGTCTCAGGAGCATCAGGTTCGCAAAAAACTTGTAAATGGGGGAAAATACTCACACAGTAATTGAATTCACTGTGAATTTCGTTTCTGAAGTAGCTACAAATGCATCCTGATCTCCAATCCTTTGTTTCAATAATCACTGCTAAATTCAGCCGGAGAACAGATGTGAATACATAGGATTCAGATGAAAAATAAGATAATGATTCCTTACTTCTAATAGAGCTTAAAATGTGATCTGAGCATATTTTATGTAAGAGTGGAGGATTACAGTTGTTAAAAAATGCCTTCTATCCAGAAAGCCAAGTTACAGAATACACAATTTGAACCTCTTTGTTCACTTCTCAACTGCTTTTTATCAGCTCAGGTTTGTCAGTGATATACAAGTTGTGTCAGCTCGTAACTTTACATCATAAAAGTAAAATATCCCAAGAACTAACTTTTACATCGAACCCTGAGCTTGCAGGTAGACTCTTTTCTCATTACAACAGCCATGATTTTCAATTTTTTCAATAATTTCCAACCTATGCTAATGATCAGATCCTTTGAAAGCACTGATGTTAGCAGTGGAAATGCATGTCCACTACCAAATTATTATTATACTGCTCTTAGGTTATTTGAAATGTAGCTTGTTAAGTAATGTGCAACAACTTCAAAGGTAATAAAAGCGTGACTTAAAGAGCAAAAAAACCAATCCAAGTCCCAAATCTTCTCAGCTAAACCAGAGACATATATTAAATTATTTTCTCTGCTTCCAGCTGGAGATGCTCATAAAAATACCATATGCTAAACCCATGGAGGTCATCTTCAAATGCCAGAAACAGCAATATTAGAACCTGATGATTATCCTCTGTGCTTCTCCTGGTGTATGCAATATCACAACATAATTCATCCTTATTATTTCAGTGAGATGGATCTTAGTCTTCTTATTCGAATGTGATAAAAAGGAAAATCATAATTAATTGCCTTTGAACAAATTGTAGCTACTGACAGTGGTATTGCAAAAAAGTTTTGTAGAACCAGAGTATAATGCCATTTCAGCAACAGGTTTCCTCTGAGTTACATAAACACTTGACTTTCACAGCCAGCAATTTTTATAATCTTCAACCTGTCAATAACATTTTTTCTTGTTTTGCTGGATATGAACCTTACAGTTTATTGACACTTTGGCCCAGTGACAGAAAGTGACTAGTGGAAAGTGACTAGCACAAAGTGACTGCAGAGAGAATAAATGCAGCATCGTTTATTTTCTGGTTACTGAGAAAAATTCCCCTACTTCTTCATCTCTTTTATTAACTTCTTTTTCAAAACCAAGGTCATAAGATTATTTTCAGAACAGTAAGTAAGGTAGCTGTAAATACGATCCTCAAAAGTGTCTTCTCTCTCACAATGGTCAAAGAAGATTTTGTGATCTTTAAAATCAGTGTAGTAGCACTAATTTATAAATGCTTCTTTACTTTTGGAGAATGTCCTGGGTGTTAAAAACACTATAATGTATGTGGTTCTGTTTGCTAGTATTCCATTAACTCAAAGGGAGATTGTCTCTTTAAAACTAGAAGGCAAATTCAGAAGAAATTCAGTCTAATCAAGTTATCTTTGCACCTTCAAAAGTCAATATCACACCTTCAGCTCACTGGGAAGAAATATTTCACTTTGCTATCAGCTCATCATCAACCGCCAATTCATGGAAGGCAAGCAATTCCTGGGGGCTGTTTCACTACTTTTAATCTCTAGATATTGTGGCAGCCTTATCTGTGAATTTTCCTACATTGCCTAGTTCCTTAAAACCTTTAACATGATTTTAGCATAGATTTTGATTGATATTTTAATTTCCTTTATTAAAATATAATACAGAAAAGGAAAGGAATCTTTTAAGCTCCCAACTGACAATGAAATAGTACTTACATTGTCACAGGGAGCTAACTTCCTATTAATACAATTGTATTTGACATTTCCATTAAAAAATCTTCCACTAGTGTTATATTATTATGTCTTTGACAGCTCACTGTGGTTGTATGGTTACATACGGATTTTAGATTATCGCTTCACTGCATTTTTTCAACGTACGTAAGAGGTCCATTTTAGAAAAACACTAATTTGTTTTTGTTCTAAAAGGGTAGTAAGGAGATATTTACTGAGTTCAGTTTAACTTTTGCAGAATAAGTGCATGTGATGCTCTTAATTTAAAGAAATTTGCAGAATCTCTTCCTGATGGGAGAGTTGAAATTTATCTCTGAAAGTAGTATAAAGCACCTTGCTAATTTTGTAACGGTTAAATGTAAACTTTTGGACAATGTAAAAGAATATCTCTCAAGAGACTACGGAACACAGGAAGCCAGACATACGTGAAAGAGGAATATGCAAGAAAAGGCACTAGACGGACTAGACAAAATGCCAGAACCAGCTAAGTTTAGCTTAAAATCTGAAGGATATGATTTCTGTCATGTTCCCTTCATAAGACACTTTTAAGGATACGCAGCAGGTTACGCAGCACAGAAAACCCAGCCTTCATGCTTTCATAATCATTAGACCCTTAAACATATGTGTATAACAATAGAAATGTGACTATATTAGCAACATATGATTTCAAGTACTACCTCACAATACAATTCAGACAACAAATTAAAGAATGTTAACTGTAACATCACAAGGTCAGGTAGGTATCTCAATAGCAAAAATTAGTTTTCATAGAGTATCATTTATACACAAATTATTTATTCAGGTACATGATATATTCTGTCTGGGAGCTTGACCTCTGCATTGCCATCTGCTGATTGTAAATTTAGCGAAAAACATTGCGCCAACCTCAGATTTTTGCTTGTTCAGAAGATTATCCTTTCTACATTATTTAACTACTTTGTCATTTGACCTTGTCTTGAAAATAATTGTATGCTTCTCATGTCACTGCATTCACTGTTGACAGCTGCTGTTTATCACCAGAAGCTGTGGCGAGAAAATTACTACCCTACTTAAAAAAAGCAGTTTGAATAAAAAATAAATAGAAACAAGGAGGCCCTAAATACCAGCAGCTAGCACTTCAACTAATTGTGGGACCACGAGGATGATGAGAGGGCTGGAGCACCTCTCCTGTGAGAACAGGCTGAGAGAGTTGGGGTTGTTCAGCCTGGAGAAGAGAAGGCTCCAGGGAGACCTTACAGCGGCCTTCCAGTACCTGAAGGGGGGCTACAGGAAAGATGGGGAGGGACCCTTTATCAGGGAGTGTAGCGACAGGACAAGGAGTAATGGTTTTAAACTGAAAGAGGGGAGATTTAAATTAGATACTAAGAAGAAATTCTTTACTGTGAGGGTGGTGAGACACTGGACCAGGTTGTCCAGAGGAGTGCGAGTGCCCCGTTCCTGGCAGTGTTCAAGGCCAGGCTGGATGGGGCTTTGAGCAGCCTGGTCTAGTGGGAGGTGTCCCTGCCCAGGGCAGTGGGGTTGGAACGAGATGGTCTTTAAGGTCCCTTCCAACCTGAACCATTCTATGATTTTCTGATTCTATGAAATATGGGGAATGCACAACGGTTGTATCAGGTGTTATTGTATAGCTGCTGTCAGCATTCCTTCTGCTCAAGAAAACAGCTGATGGTTCCTAATATCACAAAGTGCTAGCTTTAAAATATGTCAAAATGCAGCACACTAGTCCGCAGTACTGCTATTTTCTATGGTAGGCTAAAACCTAAACAAGGGAATGACTGATCACTATTTGCCCCGCTCTTATAATCATCCATTACTGGCAACTGTCAGGGACACATTTAGGGCTAGACGGACCTCTACGCTCAGCCGGTACGGCTGCTCCTCTGTTTTGATAAAACACCTGTCAGATGCAGAAAGCAGCATCAGGATGGTGACACAGGGGACATCATATTTCAGGTGTGAAATATAATCCCAGTCCTGGACAAGCTTGGTTAGTAAAATTCCACTACATCTTTTCATTTAAAGGCATCAATTCTTTTATCTTAGACAAATACAGGAATTTACCTTTTGGTAATTGAAAATACACTCAGTTGCCCATCAATATGTTAATCCTTTTCTACTGATAACGTGAGCTGCTGGAATAGCTGCATTTCAGGAAGGGTAGTAGAGATGGTTATATTTATATGTTTACTTTATTTTGAAAGCTCATGAATGTTGTGTGGACACAGAAGGGCTACACATACAAAGCACTGTTAATATATTTTTCCTAAATTCTGTTTCCTGCACTTGGGAGATCCCTCTCCTTCATTTGCATTAATTGATGGTCACTACCTGCTTTAAAACCCATTTTCCTCTTTTTACCTTTCTATCATCAGAAAGCTATGAATGACATGCATAGGGCCAAAAAGGGCCCTAGTAATGGAAATGAGAATCCATCAAGTGACTTAATGTAAAGACGATACCACTGGCTCATGAAGTACCTGATCATGGGTCACAGGATTACTGGAAAGCAATATGAAGTTTTGCAAAAGCTTGATTTAAAAAAGTTTAAGACTACTTGTATTCTTCCCTGAACATCCAATTGACCACTGCTAGGTAGAGCTTTGTTTTGGTTCACTAAAGCTTTTGATGCATTAAAGAGTACGTGAAATTATATTCTCTCCAACAAGGTTTAGTCCCACTTTCTTGACTCATCTTATTTGTTTATATTACACCTTTGTGGTTTAGACTTGCAAACTGTTTATGACAGTGAAGCCTGCCTTGTTTATAAAGACTAATTCTATATCCAACCATAACATTAATTAGGCTTTATGAAAATTCCTTGGATTATCACACGAATGATTAAACTGGGATGAACGCAAATTACTTTGAACGTGTGAAATTGTAAAACTGCAAAAGGGCTTGCATTGCACAGGTTTCACTGAGCAGTATTAACTTCAAGGGGTTCAGCCAGTGAAAGAGGTAATCCTATATATAATAATACTCATGCAGCCTTCACTCTTAGTTGGTAAGTCAAACTGGAATAAAGAAGGGACAGAGAAATGACTGATGACTATTCTTGTACATTAAAGGCTAGTGGGTTCACTCACATGTGACTCTTAATAGATTTTTCAATCTTGTGGATTGTGGGCTTGTGGAAACTGAACAAGTGGCATAGAACGTAATTCCTGTTGTAGAAAACAATAGTTTTAATAGTCCTTTTAAAGTGTGGTCATCCAAACAGGATGATCTTTAGGTTGGTCCTGTATATTTAGTTCTGTCCTTAAATATGTTAAAGGTATTCCATCAAAGAGAAAAAAGCTATTAATTAACAAGATTTTAAAAAATCATTGACAAAAATGTCCTACTTTTTTTTCATTTGCTCACAGCAAAGAACTTTTGGAAATCTGCGTCACTAGCAAAAAATTTGCATTTCATACAATGCTTCAAACATACTTTTAAAACAGGAAATAACACTTGTATATTTCCTTGAAATGAATTTAAGTCTTCTCAAATAACATTTTGATTAATTACATGTAAATGAATTCTAAGAAGTCTATAAAGGGATTTCTTCAGTTGTCAAAGTGATTTTTAATTAACATAAAATGGGGAGTCTCTGTCCTGGTTTCCATCAGTACTTACGATGCTACTGGAGGAGCTACAGTTCATCTTCATAAGACTTACCTAATGCTTTAAGTATTTATGTGGCTTAGTCATATATATAAATTAGCAAAATAAATACTACAGCACTTGTCTGTTTTTACATAAAAACTAGTACTATCAATTCATAGCATCTAACTTCAGCTTGGATGGATCACGAGCAACATAATTCTAAACCATCTAATTATTGTTCCTAGATGACCATGGCTAGACGTACAAAACCATCTGAAAAGTGCAAGCTTGACCAGACAGCTATGCCTTCCTGATGAAATTTTCGAAAATCATAGCTCATCTTCCTTTGAAATTTTCAACATGAAATAATTTAATACAACTTAACAAAACACTTCTAACACCTGATAATTTCAGTTATGCTATTTCCTTACAAGTATGAATCCAATATTTTTCTAATGAACACAAGTAATAAAGGTGGATCTATAAACTGATTTAATTGGATGACAATATTACATATTCCTACGCTCTGACAATCAGCAAAAATCAGCCTTTGTATGTATTTGGAGGATAATTTAAAAGCTTAGGCATGCGGGATGAAATTAGTGAATACAAGGGAATGTTTATCTTCTCCAGTGGACCAATATTTCATTCACTTTGTTTCATGGGGTTTAGATTCCAGTGTCAGCTCCAATTTCAGTGAGCTCTTTTTTCAGTGGCCTCTTTGCAGAGTTTTAGATTTAAAGGCCAGAAGGAACTCTTACTGTCATCTGGTCTTTTCATAACACAGGCTATAAAAAAGTCATGCAATAATTCAGGAATTAAGCCCTTCATTTCTTTTAGGGTTATCATATGTGTCTGAGAGAAATGCTGTGGCTTGAATTTAAAGTCACGGAGCAACTGCCATATCACCGAACACATTTTCCCAGTGACTATATATGAAAGTATAGTGCCTTCATCTAGACTGATCTTTTATCTAGTTTCAGTTCCCATGTACAGGTTATTTTTACTTCTGCTATATTACAGAGCTGTTTATTGCCAGAAATCATTTATTCATTTGCAGCCTTAGAAGGAGCCACCCTTTGCTTTCTACTTGTTAAACTAGAGAACTACTTTAAATTAATAATATGAGAGATAAATCTGAATTTAACCATTCTTTTATTCCTCTACATAATTCATCTCCATCAACAGCTTTAAAGCATCATCACCAGAACTGAACGCAGTACTTGAGTAAAAATATCACTGGTGCTGCATACTAAATAATACTTCTTCTCTAGTTCCCTTTATCGTCCTGGTTACTGGAAATCACTCCTAGTACAGTCCACTTGTTATCTGTAAACCTGCACTGATAACTCATGTCCAACCTTGACCTCAAGATCCTTTTCAGTATCATAGCACTTGAGGATACATCTAGCAGGTACAGTCAGTGTTAATGTCAATATTTATATTTTTTTTATATTTAACTGTACTACAGCAGATACTCCTCAAATGCAGCTGCAGTTTTAAGTGATCAAAGATAACTGACCATTCTATGGTTATTTTTTCTCCTTTTTTTTTGGTATTTTCTATTTTTTTTTCCTGTTTCATTTTCTTTCAGGTTAGTAAAAGGTATTGGATACTGTAGAGTTACACATGTCATTTTATAATACACCACTGTTGTAACTTCTCAGTCATCCAACTTCTAATCAACAATTTATCAATACAAAAAAAGTTGTTGCTTTTTAAAATAAGCTGCCTGTTTAGGAGGAGTGCTATAGCCCTCCTACTTGTCCACTTCTTGGCAGTAATTTGACAGGACTCTCCATCCATGCTTTTCCTTTGTCAAGGCAATCTTCACCCCCAAACCCTCCTGGTACTGCAATACCTTCTCCTGCCACAGCGGAGGAAGCCACAAGCCACAGTGACCTCAATCCTTCATAAATGTGGGAAGGGAATTTCAACAGCAAAAATCACTGGATGCATTCCTCATCCTCACCAGTTCCACAGACGAAACACATCGGAGCAAGACAAGTTTAGAAGAACATTCCCCACCACCAAATTCAGGGAAAGGAGGTATTTTTTGCATCTGATGGACAGAGAAGTATTTGAGAAACCAGATATAGATGACAGATTCAAAATGAATATAAATAGTTAAGTATATTAGTCTGCAATTAATCTGGTGGAAATACCACTAATTTCTTCTTATGGGAACTAAGCCTATGCCTCATAGACAGTCTGCCTGACTTCTGTTTTTTAAAGAACTGGGCAACATTTCAGGCTCTTTATAACCATCTTCATTTATTATTTTTGTTTTATTTTTCTATTGGTAATTTTCAATGGGACTAAGATCTATTTTGTAACATTTGATCACTTTGTCTAATTAAGGAGAAACTTTGTTTATCTAAAAAAGATATGTTGACACCTTTTACATGCCAAATCACTGTTTGTACAGCAACGTGTGTAAAGGGGGATCTATGTAGCCATGAAAATCTGACTGTAGGATTATGGTCCAATTCCACTATTTATTTCTTATTTTTTTATATTTTCTTGACTTCTTTTGTAAACCTCTTATCTCCAGATTTTTGGAGACCCTTCCACAAAGGGAAATTAAGAAAATGATCCTTCTGTCTGCAGGCATAACTTTCTTGACATGGCCTGCTATAGGAAATATTAGATATGAAACCATGATAACAGTCTAACAGAAGATTTTGGTACCTATATATTATCTGCCATTACGTCTTATTTCCAAAGGAGAATTTTAGGAGCTTTAATTCTTGTTACTAGAGAAGAGCCAAGGAGATCCAAACCAATCACCATGGTGAAGCTCAACCTGGGCCAGCCTGTAGGAAACACTGTGCAGTGGGCATATCTGTAATCTTTTCTCATCCTTTTCTGTTTGGCACTCGGATATCATGCTCTTGGCTTTAGGCAAAACTGTTTGTTCATTTGCTACCACCAGTCTACAAATATATCTTTGGCATATCTTTCAGAAAACTTATTTTTCTTTTAAATGAGTCAGAAAAGGTTATTCCTTTTTGGTTTGTTTTTTTTTTTTT
>VXBO01008854.1:337373-373308 GCA_013400135.1 Rhinoptilus africanus | reverse complement strand
AAAAGGTTTTTCCTTTTTGGTTTTTTTTTTTTTTTTTTTTTTTTTTCTGTGACTGTTTTATGTAAAGTACAAAAGTTAATCCTTGCATCAGGCACCACTAAAGGTCACTTCTTATTGATGCATTCCTTAATTACTTGGTCACAGGTTCATATTCCTTTTTACACTCTTTCTTTAGCTTAACAACACTTGAAGAAAATTTTTAAACTATAGAAGTACTTTATGAGAAGGAGTGGAAAATTTCCACTTCCAACCTATGTCCTGGTTAGCTTTTGATCCCTCCTGAGTACTGCACACACTGTGATACCCTCCTTCCTGGGTAAGCTTCACTACGTTATAGAAAAGATGCCGCCACACATTATACATCACTAATCATAAGTATCTGTGTTTGAAACATATGCTGAGAATTTCTAAGGGCAGGAGTACAGAGTCTCTGAAAAACATTTTGCTTCTACATCACACGTAGAGGTGGACAGCATTTATGGATCAGATCTAGGTAGATATGCTGGATATCTGTGCCTACAAAGTTCTACCTCTACAAAGGCTGTAAGAAACTTAAGGAGATTAAACAGTTTCAGACCAGGAAGGAAGATGAAAGAAGGCTTTCTGGTCACTGACACTGAGTTTCGTTCAACTTGCTGTACTTGATGGATAACTCTCCCATGTGTCTACGGTACCAACAACATCAGAATCCCTCAGGAAGGCAAATTTCAGAAAGATACTCAATATATCTTCCAATAACTCATCTTCCTCTGAAATTATGCTAAAGCAGCATAATTTTCTATATTTTTGGGATGACTGGAGAAAAATATATCTTTCGATTGATGTATTTCTGTTTAAGAAACAGAGAAAACAACATAAATAAAAATTTTATTGAACTTTGTTTCAAATACTAGAATTTTACAGTTCATAAGAGCCCTTCCCTTCCCTTCCCTTCCCTTCCCTTCCCTTCCCTTCCCTTCCCTTCCCTTCCCTTTGATGTCTGCTGAGTTTTGGAAGTAAAAATTATGACTTCCAAAAATCAATGCTAAGATAAAAACACAGCAAAATTAATAGAGAAAAAAAAAATTTTAAAAATTAAAATCCCACAGGGCAATCCACATATAATCACATACATAATTTAAAACAAAACAAAAAAAATGGTAATCCAATTCAGTCAAACCTCTGGAAATAAAAACAGCCTTGTGTACTCGAGATCTCCCAATTAAGTTCTGAAATCTGTATGTTCAATGTTATTAAATCAACTAAAGAAAAATGTTTTATATATCACCTTCATTTTTATTATGAGTTGTCATGAACAGAATCTGCCTCACTGAGTGTAATGGTGAATTATCTTTAATCCATTTTTAAACATAAAGAATTTTAAGGTCATTGTTAATTAGAGAAAGGTCCAAACTCTTCCTAACTTAAGGCTTTGGATGCTTCACTGCGGTTAAGCAAATTTACCTGTTCGGATTAATATAAACATTTGAGAATTAAACTAGCTTATCCCACTGGGTTTCCATCATTTAACTAACACTTATTTCTGGGCAGGAAACAAACTTATTTCATCCAAATAATAAACAGTATTGTCAATAAAAACATAATACTGAATGAAACTAAGAGGGAGAATCTGTTAATCTGCTAATTTCTCAGAGAATTACAAAACTATTGAAGGGAGTGAAATTAATGTCAAAGCAGCAGTGTCAACAGTAGCATTATAAGGACAGAATCAAGGAGAAAGAAAATGTCAAGGGAACGTTGTATCTAATAAACTCCTTTTTAAATTGCTTCATGTCTAGAAATTGGGCAATTCAACAATAACTGTAAATTGTTCGCAAGAAACCTGACTGTGGGGCATTTTGCTCTTCATGAGATACACACCAGATACACATTCAGCACAATTTACAGAGTACTGTTCTGATTTAGTTTACTGAATAATATATATAGCATTACAGACAAGAAACTGTCACCTAAGCATTACCTCTGTGGAGTCTGTTCTTTCTTCAATAAACTCCATTTGGTTTGTGATAACACATTTTATATTTCTTCATTCCTCAGTGTCATGATTATTTTTGTAAATTGCAAACCCATTTAGATTGGTCAGTCTTACCCAGCCATGGAGAAGAGGTTTTACTTTGATTTTGCTTGCAGTACTACAGTGAAAATAGACATATGTTTTAGCAAAATTTTCCTCTGCAACCTCATTTTCAATGCTCAGTGGCAAGATTTACTTCATAATATAAACCAAATTTCATGTAAGATAGGAAAGTACTGGTTTTGCTGTGGTTCCAAAGCCTGTCTTGCAAATATTCACCCAGCCTAGCACATATCTCTGAATGAATTTGCGACTAGTCCTTGTCATTCCTACTTGTTGAAAAACAAAACTGATCAACAAAAACATGTGGGATTATGCAATGGAAGAAAAAGAGCAAGACTAACCATACACCTCCAGCTGTTGCACCCAAAATGGAAAATCCAATGACCCTCTCAAACTCACTTCTTGGAGGTCTTGAGCCAGTATACATTTAACAGCAAATACTGAAGAAATACAAGGAAATGTCATCTGGAAGTCTGTGGTGCAAAATTCTGAAGAAGCAGGAAAATTAATATAATACCCCCGATATTTCTCATGGATGATAGATCTATATATTCTTCTCCTCTAAATGATTCCACACTGTTGCTTTGACATTTTTACACTTTTGAAAATAGTTCTACAGTTCCTCTTGGTTTAATGAGGCATATATGGAAACTGGATTTTTTCTGACTACATTAAAACTTGCATTAATTTGCAAAGACAGACATAAGGTAGATTTTGTTCTCCAAGCCCTTTATAAATCAAACAGTTTGGATCAATTTCAATAGAGGACTGATGAGTGAATTTCCTTCCATAGTATACCTATAAATTAAAAGCAAACACTTTGTGTTGAAGAAATAAACAGAGAATATTGAAAAAATGCAGTGTAATTTTTTTTTTTTTTTTTCTGAAACTTCACAAAGGTGTCTTTGGACACTAAACCATGTAACTGAATATCTTTCTTCAACAGAAAGAATATGTTTCTTCTTCTCTATAGTCTACTTTTTGCCACTGTGGTCATACTACTGACCAACCTGATTGCTACAGTCCTGTAACTTGAATTAGTGAGAAGGAAGTGACTAGGGTAGCCAGGAAAATGTTTACATTAATGTTATATAATTCTGGCAATTAGTGGGAATCTGTAGAGTAGAGTAACTTGGAAAAAGTCCCTTAGTGCGCCACAGTGTTTTAAGATGCACTGCTGGTTTCTTCACATACCAGTAAAAGCCAAGACAATAGGTAAAATGATAATGCTTCAGTAACTAGATTTTTATAGCTTTTTCAAGTATGTATTCAGCTTCTCAGTAGCGTTATTTGTCATACAGCATTAAAACCCTACCTTTTTCTTAACCGCATGTACAATAAAATAAAATGGACAGTTCTCATTTAAGTAGAAACTGCCTTGCAAGGAGACATGCTAAGAAAGAAACGCCTTTAAAATAAAGTGCTCTCTTAAAACACTTTTTATGAACACCTAGAGACCAAGAAGCCATAAACCACAGTTCTCACAGACAATCTGAATTTGTTTTTATGATGCATTGTTCAGTAAAAGTAGAGATCTGCAAGAACTTCAAGATCATTATGTTTATCCCCACTCTGATACATAACTTGCTCTCATAAAGTATTATTATTTTACCAAAAGAATCAAAATTATTCTTTAATGAGGAGTCTTTCTGAATCAGATATATTGGCTTTTCATCAATCAAAAATTTTATTTTGATCTGTCTGACCTGATCATACACCTTTTTTAGTTGCAAAATAAAGAAAAATCAAAAATACATTTTTCTGTTTTATTCACATTATTTTATGTGAACAACAGCTGACTCAGTTCAGTTAGCAAAGTACATGGACAGAAGCCTATTTCGTGTTAAAGGGTGTTTAAGCAAAATAAGATTTTTAGCTTTATTAGGAACAAGAATTAATGCTAAAACTTCAAGTCATTTCTATCTTAAAACCCAGGAAATTTACTAATATTATTCTAAACTGTCTCAGACAGTCAAGGTCTAGCTTCAGCTACCCTGACTCATCATATGTTTCATATCCAAAGGCAAAACTAAGACTTTCAGTTCTCATGTCCTATAGAAATATGGAGTATTTTACAAGTGACATCTCTCCCTTGCTTACTTGCAACATTTAAAACTAAAACGAAAACAAAAAAAAGTCGTAATCCCTCTTCCAACAACAACAAAAAGCCCTGTTGCCTTACCTTACCCTCTAGGATTTCAAAGTAATGTCACCAGCAGCACCACTGGGACAACAGTAGGTTCTACATTATGAATGTGTTGTGGAATGTGCACTGAAGCAATTCTGTCCTTGCCAAAATTAATATAGAAGCATATGGCTGCCCAGCCCCCTGGCATTGCCAGAATACACATAGGAGGAGGCACTGAATTAGTCCCAGACCTTGCCAAAAGTCCAGATGAGCCAACATACTCTAACACATTTACACCTGGATTCAGAGATCATAGCAGTAAATGTCAGGGGCTTGGAAACCTTCCTGAAACCTCATCAGACTTACCCAGATTTACAGTTCTGAAATTAAATAAAAACATGAAAGGTCTGTAAAAGTACTGAAGGGCTGTGTGAAATCACATATGTAATCTCCTTTGTTTAATTCTTCACCACACACAAGTTCCCTGAACAGTTACTTTCTAACTTGGAGCAGCAATCCCTTAATTTTTAAAGTTCCCTCTCCTGTTGAGTAACTATGGTCCCCAACATGACTAGTTTCATTCAGTATAACATAACAGTACACTAAAATGAGTGCAACATAGGAGGTCAGGAGCAGGCGTGCAGATTTAACGCATGTATGCAAATTACATTCCAGTACAGCATTCAGGAACATCTTCCTACCACCTACTCCTCATGCTAGATACACAGAGGGAATCATGAGGCTGTCTCAGGTTCTTTTTGTAAATATTGGGTGGCTGTTACCAGCAATTGCCAAAAGAATAGTTTTTCAATACAGTATTTCTTGCTTATCATAAATAGGATTCTTGACACTTCATATAAACACCCTAAAAAGTCAAGATCATACTGATTGCTAATATGGGGTCTGGAGGGAAATTTTTCCCCTCTTTAGGCAAAGAATTTGGATTTATTTTTTTTTCCTGCACCTTTCTTCCAAAAGGCAAGATTTGCCATGCTCAAATCTGGCATATCTCATCTAAATAATCTTCTTTCTTTGCTGCATTTCTGATTGCACGGTTTTCTTCCTCTGGTAAGCTGCCTTAGTCTCCTTAAGGTTTTAGTGGTTTTATCTAGGTAATGTCTTGCATAGGTATTATATTTTCACATATAGCTTTATAGACGAATATCTGCATTTCATTTGAGGTCTTGAGATATACTCAAGGCTCAGATACTGCCAAGAAAACGACCTAAAGGCTAGATGGCGTATTTTATGGTGTTGCCTGGGCTTAAGCGCTGTGATACTTTAGTAGATAAACTGTGCTGTATCTAGTAATAGTTACCACCTCTCTTTTTACTCAAACTTAGACATCTGCTGTTAGCAGCGCATCCCTGCTCCGTAGTAGAGAGAACTCTCTTGCTTGAGAGTTAGGTTGACTTTTTTTTTGGCCCCTTGTTAAGCTGATGGAAACAGACCTATTGTAGAAGTCAGTTAAGAAGCCCTTAACTAATGTTCATATGTTGCCTTGTCAATGAAAGACATAACAGTTGATTTAGAAGTGGATTTGTAACATATAGTAACTCTAATATTTTTTTTTTAAATTTTCAATATAATATTTCCTCCAGTTATCTTAGTCCTGTTGGTTACTTTCCCTCTGTATAATATTCCCTGAATCAAGAATGTATCACTGCAGAAGATGTAACTCACATACAACAAAGATTTGAAAATTACTTTAGGCAACTTGATATATTTAATAACTCTCTGAATTTAATTCTGTCGCTGTTTGATTGTACTGTGACTTACATTTCTACATATAGGGGATACAGCTCAGCACACAGAGTGAAAAAATAAATGCATTAACAAATTCCCTGCTTACGTATAGTAAAACAAATGCAAATTGGATTTAAATGGAGTGGGAAGAGACTTAACGTTGAGTTCAACTTCCTCCTCCCATAAAATAAGCCAAACAAAATGCCTATGAATCTATATTTATCTCCTGCATTAAGGGAAGAGAGGTGGTTTCTATGATTAAAAAGAAAAAAAAAAAAAAGATTTCCCAGAATGATTGGATAGTACCAAACACTATGTGAAATAAATGTGCAGTGTTCCAAGACCTATAAATAGTAACAGAAATATCCTAATATATCCCATAATCAGGAGTCAAAAATCAGGACTTCAGAGAAATAATTTAGTCTACTAGTTGTTTCAGCAGAATTAACAAGTATCTGATTTTGATTGACAAGAGGTGTGAAATAAAGGGCACAACACAACCTGTAGGATCACATGTAGTTTTAAAATTACTTAAGAATTTATAATATTGCTTTGAGGACTTATAAACTATTTCTTTAAAAGGGGGAGTATGAAAGAATGAAACATAAAACATGGTTTCTGAACAATGCATCATCTTTCAATTGTTTCTTTTAAAAGCATCACAACAAGGTAAAGGCATAACGGTGGGTTTTTTTTTTTTTTGGGGTATAATGGGCCATATATTGTCAGTGGGACAGTCTTTATGCTTATATTCTGCTGCATCTGAGAAGTGATGACATTTGGAACAATGACAAAACTATGATAAAAATTACGGTGTTTCCGAGCTCTAAATGGCATTCTAATTCAAGATGTCTTCGTTGGCTGTCCAAGATGAACGGACTTTAATTGTGATGGTGATAAAAGAATACTGCCATATATGATGACTAGGCAGCTGCATGCCATTACAGTCTTAGGAATATGTTTATGTCCTGCCCCAGACACACACCAAATTCTTGTTACCAAAACATGATGACATTGCCATGATGACGTGGAATTCAGAACACACCCTTCTTAATTTTCTCTTCCCACACTTTCTTTTATGCTTTAATCAATCACCATATTGCTAAGCCTGAGGTAAGAGAATGGTCATGAAATTGTTGACATTGTAATTATCTCTTCATCTCAGATTTTTTATTACACAAAAATATTAAATTCCTTTTTTTTTTTTTCTCCTGCACCACCCCTACATCCTGTGTCTACTAGGATGGAGTCTGGCAAATATTTTTCATAAGTGAAAAAATACGCCAAATTTATATGGCATAACCCTAGAATACACATAATTATCAAATGAGGCAAATTTATTCTTAGTCTTATCTCCTCTGATTTTCATCTAATCCACAGATTTACATTTTATTATATGATAATATTAGGAAAGTTTTAATAGCAAGCTTCTCATACTATATATATTATCAGCCTTCACAACATGTTACAATATAGCGTGTGATTTAACTGACAGATCCTCTATTTTGAAGTAAAATGAATGAATATATACATTCAAGCTGCATACTAAGTAGCCACTACTCAACATAACTTATAATAGTAATAATCTGACAGTTTAAATCATATCTGTTAATTTCCTTGTTGAGGGGGTTTATGACCCCTCAGAGGTCCAATATTTATAGCTAGTCTTCTGCACCATTAGTGATATGCTAATTCATTAGAGTTTTTTTTTTTAATTAAATGTGAAGACTGAATTTTTATTTATTTAGGAGGAGGCCTTCAATTACCATTTAGAATGCCTAAAGCTTGGCCTTGGGACTGGTGATGAGCCAGTCCAGAGCTTACAGGTAAAGATCAGAGGACAGACCGACACAGCTGACACCATGGTATGCTTCTGCTACAGCCCACCGACTGAGCAGAGGAAACAGATGAAGCTTTAGAAAGCTGGAGGAAGCCTCATGATAACAGGCCCCCTTACATATGGTACATGACAGCTCTCATATTTGCTGGAAGGACGAATAGAATAGAATAGAATAGAATAGAATAGAATAGAATAGAATAGAATAGAATAGAATAGAATAGAATAGAATAGAATAGAATAGAATAGAATAGAATAGAGTAGTTGTGCAAATTAAGTAAACTCCTGAAATGTCCTGATGGCAATTTCCTGACACAAGTGATGGGCAACTTGACTAGGAAAGATGATCCATTGGAACTGATACTCAAAAGTAAGCAAGAAATGCTTAAAGATGGGGTGGTCAAGGGTAGCCTTGTTTGCAGTAACAATGAGACTGAGGAGCTTAAAATGCTCACAGGAATGACCAAAACAAATAATTACAATACTGAACTTTAAAATAATTAGTCTTTCTCAGGGATCTGAGAAAGGGGTCAAGACAGCTGGTCATCTTCAAGGACAATCTCCTCAGAGCACAAGAATGGTCCATTCCAATGTGCAGAAGGCCAGCATGGATGGATAGGAAACATGTGAATAAGTTCAAAACCAAAAAACATAATACAGAGAAGGTGGGAGTGGGGATGGGCTACCCAGGAAGAATATAAGGACACTGTCCAAGCATGTAAGGATGGTGTAGGAAAGGCAGAGCTCAGCTGGAGCTGAAGACTTTCTGTATATATATTGGCAGCAAAAGGAAGGCTAAGGGAAGTCAAGGTCCACAGCTGAATGGAGCAGGAAAACTAGTGACAAAAGACATAGAACAGATCAAGGTACTTAATGACTTGTTTTTCTCAGTTTCCATTGGCCAGGTTTGATCTCAGGTGTCACTGTGGAAGCGAAGCAGAACCAACGGGGCAGAAAGTACCACAGCTAGCTTCCAAAGCAGCAACAAGGACCTCGGAAACAACAGGCTGCTCGGCACCTTTCAGTATTTGGGAAGGTTATGGAGCAAATCTTCCTGGAAGCCATTTCCAAGTACATGAAGGACAAGAAGGGGTCTGGGAACAGCCGTCTCCGGATCACCAAGGGTGGGTGGTGTCTGATCAATCTGACGGTGCTCCATGATGAGAGGACTGGCTATGGCTGGGAGCTCAGCTTATTTATTATAACTCCCTGGCATAAATGTAAAATTAGAGTAGAGGTAATTGCCTGAATACTCTGCAGAAGCAATAGTTGTGACAAAGAAAACAAGATATGCTGGTATATAGAAATAGAGGGCTAGATTAGCCGATGTTACATAGGCAGAAATGCCTCTAATCAGTAAGATACATTTCCTTAAAGAAATTCTAGCTAAACTTCAAAGTCCTTAATATTTTTATACTTTGGATTCTGCCATTTCCATTATCCATAGCAGGTGATGCATAGATGATGCATTGTCTGCTACTGCTACTTGTTACTCCACTGCCTGAAACTGAAGCACTTTGTGGCACTGATTGGAAAAGTGCTGATGATCCTAATTCATTATCAACACACTCATAGCAGATTGTTTTCGAAGTAGTTAGAAATATGCAGAATCCTATTAATCTGGAGTACGCACACCTCTTTGTGAGCAAAATGTCATGGTTACATATTCAAGCAGTCAGACGTTTGTCAGAAAAAATGCCTATGCATATGCAACTTTATAGCTCTTTTGACAAATCCATCATAATATTTTAGTTACCTGACTCATTACATTTCTTCCTCAAAGCTTTTAGTTGTGTTTATTGTTATGCAAGGCAGGGTTTTTTTGTTGTTTTCCTCATTCAGTCTTTGGATCCATACCTTATTTAGCACACATTATTCAAACTTTGTATTGAACGTAAAATTATTTTCTTCATCACCGTTTCCATGGTGTTTTTGCTATAGTGAATGAAAGTTTCATAAATAAAAATTCCTAGGATTCAATTCATTACAGCCATTTTTCAGTCTGAAAATTAATCACTGTTGGACTAAGATGCCCACTAGTTTTGGGTATGCAGTTTTGATCACTTGAGACTTGACTTCTTCATACACCAATTTATAACATTGTCCTTGTTAGAGCAGTCTTAGTTGATTTTATTTACAATCAGAAACACAACCGTTCTGCAAATCTGACTCCACATTTTTCATGGTGTATTCAGAAAGTAAGAAACATAGTTACAGGAGTATTTCATGCACTAGATGAAAGATATATTTTTGAAATTGAGGTGTAGCTTCCAGGAATTTCCTTTGCCTTCCCTCCAGACTCTACCATACTTCACAACTTTGTCCCTCTCTTTACGCTAAGAGATAACTAGTCTATCACCTCTCACTTTCTCCTCTTGTGGCTCTCTGCTCTGTAGGCTGCCTCTTCCAACCACAGATGGTTTAACTGATAGATATCTGAGTAAATGTTCTCAACAGGGGTATTCAACTTTAAAATCTGATGCTTTGATTTAAGAATGGAAAAAGGGCATGGGTTCCTGAAAGCTTGTCTCATTTTTCCACTTGTAAGATACTACATTTAACATGGCTGTATTAATGATGGTGTCATCCTGTTTCACAGCTATCAGTTCCATCTCTGGTGTTACACATCTTCAAACCAGAAACAAGTGAATCAGGAAAACTACAGACAGCATTTTCTTTCAAGGCAGCCTGAGAGAATGAGGCATTAGGTTCAGGCTTCTGTTAAAAATGCATGTGATCATAAAAGCAAAGACCATGTTATCATTCATATATGCAAGCCTTGATTTTAGCATTCTCTAACGTTACGTATTCTAACTAAAAATGCAGTTATGTCTCTCTTATATTTTTTTAAAGTGTTTGCATATTTACATGTAAGACATACATCACAAAGTACATATACACCTATACTCTCACTTATACATTTATATTGGCTAGCTGTAAACATAAGCAAATCTCACTGAATCATCTGAAAGTATACTTTAAAATATATTTTAGTGCTGTCATGCCCTTTGGTTAGTATGAAGCACATTGTCTTTTGAATTAATATTAGTAGATAAATAGCAAACGGATGAAGTTAGAAAGTAAGTCAAAATACACTGATAGGTAGAAAGAGGGAACTGCTGCGTCAAAGAAAATAACCAGGCTTTCGACTTGTACCAGGTACTTGTATTTCTGCTGAATAAGAACAAACGGGATCAGCTGACAGCCAGCCTCCTGCTAACTCTCACCTGAATTTATGTTATTTGCTACACACACACACACACACCACTCCCCCCTGCCCCCTTCCCCCACATATGTGTGATTCTGCTGTATATGTAGCTGTTTGGACTTCTTGGACTTCTGAAAGCCTGGTAGATTCAAACTTCTATATTTCTCATTTAGTCATATGAATATCTTTGTTTCTTCTCCATAACCATGGAGAAGTTTTTACTTGGAAGGATGTACTATTTCCACTGGAGTCCCAGCCAGTGCTGGTGGGAAGGACGAGCTGCTGCCCAAGCCGAGAGCCTTCTACTCCCAGGTAAATTCCCTCTCCACCCACGGCACAGGTTGCTAACGTGACTGCTGATGGACTGATGTAATTCTTATTTTATGTCAGAATAAATAGACCAGAGCTTGAAGGGAAAGAGGAAAAAGCAATAACATTAAGATATAGCAAAGGTTGAAGAGGAGGGGACTTTCTTCATTAAATGTTTCCCTTGTGTCCTGCAATACTCACATAAATATCATCTGCAGCTCTCAAGTTTGGCAGAAATCTGAGCCTTGATGAACCCCGTGACTCCAAGTGTGTTTAGTTGCTGATATTTATCAGTTGGGATAGCATCCAGGGGTGAAAGGGCTGTAAACACCTCTGTATTATTTTGTATACATGTGGTAGTGATGGTTGAGGAGGCTGTGAAAGATTAAGCTGTTCTGTGAAAGGTGAGCAAGCCAGAGGAGGATGCGGCTAAATAAGAGCATGTAAATCCCAGTTATACAAAGCAAGAGTGTATTTTATGTCAAAACGTGGCATGTGATTTCCTCTGGTGAATGCTAACTATTACATCATAAATTAAATCCTACATGTTCTCAGTACTAAAATCAAAGACATCAAGGGCTTTCTTCACAGTAGACACCACTTGCTCGACAGGCTAAAAACTCATTAAAAATCTCCAGCATACCTGTGCTCCTTAAATGTGGACTTGAAAGACAGGATGGTGTCAGTTTGCTGAATTTGGATGGTAGGCTAACTCTATAGTCAGAGCTATAGCTGCTAAAGCCTAACTCCATCTGATAATGAGGACATTTCAAATAACAGTCTGATGCATACACGCCTAGATGGAGAACTACTGATGTGATAAAAGGTGGTCAGAGAGCAACAGCGTACGGGATCACTATTGTGGAAACGTTTGCAAGGGAAAAAAAAAAAAAGCCACTTCGAAATCTATAAGAAATTTTATAGAAGGTTGGTAAAGAGATTTTTTGAACAGGTGTTATGTAATGAGACAGACTGGAATCAGAGAGGCTTTAAGCTGCTTATTTGGTATTAACTGAGCCTCAATATGGCAATATTTTGAAGGTGGGAAAATGAAATTTAAGACTCAGCAAGCATCGTATTCTCAAAAATAGATCGGAAACCATAGCATTCACGGGGACTTTTTCACACGTAGTACATGGAAAGGGTGTTTTGAGAGGGTATTGAAAGTTACTGCCTGGTAGGGAACAAAGTTACTGCACGTGAAAAGAACAAAAAGCTGTTTGAAGCAGAGCAATGATTTGCAACAATTATTTCATGTCTGGAACCAGGCCACAGGTAGGCAAAACAGTCAAATAGAATAAAACAGGGTCTTAGTAGCTGGAACAGAATAATTCTCTGTATTCATCATTTACGATTAGAAAACCCAACTCACTTGCATAGGAAACAGATTTTGTCAAAACTCAGCATCAGAGAGAGAAAAACAGGAGGCTGAGAGTTCACTCATCCGCTTTCTTGCAGAGGCACATGTTCTAATAGGGTTTTAGAATTCAGGTTGGTACGAGATGACAAGAACCTCTGTGACAGATGAGCTAAAGCCGACCTCACTGTCGGGTCAACTTCATGTCAGCTTTAGCTGAAGGTACTGTATTCAGCCGAGTGAAATGTGTTGCATAGAAATTCAGACTAAATGGTCTAACAGAGCCTTCCACCTTAAATGATGGGACAGATGAGGTAGCCCTAGTTTAGGCATCTCCAGATTGGGCACTTAAATCTCAACTAGTTATTTTAGGCTCCCTTTACAATCCACGAAGGAAAATTAATCTCATGCTAAGAAAGGCATCTAAGAAGAGTAAGATGAATTACACTCTGGAATGCTTATCTCTGCCGACTTTAAAAGAAGTCTAAGGAAAAGGTTGAGATTTACACATCTGTGCTTTGAATGTGTCAAGGCTGGGCAGATTAATCTCTCTTTTCAAGTTTGGTTTGTTTTGCCTCCCCTCGCCCCCCCTCCTCCCCTGCAAGTTTGTGTTTAAAAACATACGGAAGTGTTTCAATTTTTTCTACTGAATCATACATATCCTTAGAGAAACTAAAAACAGGTGAAAATCCCGTTCATGTTTCCTATTCTTTCTAAATACTTTGTTTTGCTGTATCTTTATTTCCATAATTGCAATATATATAAAATGTAAATATGTTATATATTTCCAGTAGCTGAGAGAGTCCTATTGTCACATACAAATATGCTAAATGGATAAATCACAATAATGAAAAGTTAAGAACCCAATATAAAAAATGCAAAAAGGGAGTGTAGAGAAAAACCTTACTTAAAAAGTAATATGCCTCTGCCTACATCATAAATTCAATAATTCCAAGGAAGATACGTTTGCGATAGCATCTTGTTAGGTCCAGTTTTCTGTGAATCTAATAATAAAACAGACTCACAGAAGAAAAGACTTCCCCAGCAGTGGCTTGATTACACAAAGCCTCTCTGCTCACTGCTGTCACTTGTCTGTCAGTCAACAGGCTCCATTGCTCAATGGATGAGTTTGATACAAGTTTCGGTGCGGTGTGTCACTTTCTGTATTCTTGCACACTTTGGGTACAAGTCATGAAGTTGGAAGGGCTAAATACAGGTGTGCTTTCCTTTCTGATGAAATACAGCATGTTTTAAAGCTCTCTTGCTGTTTCTGTGACCTTCAAAACCAAAAAAGTTCTTTTTACAAGAGATGATATAATTATCTAAAGATTATGTTACGGTAAGAATAGTAGTAATATAAGTATAGCATAACATGTAACAAGGGACTACAGAATTACTGGGTAAATAACCAAAACCAATACTGGATAAATAACCAAAATAACCAAATGCAACATCTCAGCATTCTCCCCAGTGTTATGGTGTGCTATGGGTAATGAATACAAAGAAGGGATCTGTTCAGATAAAAAATGGGCACATACTACTCTTTAAGCCTAGCCAGACTGTAGACAATTTTTCCATGGTAACCAACTAATGTAACATTAATAGTTCTAACAGATGGAGGATTATTAACTTGTCAAAAAATAACGACCCTAAAATAAAGTTAGGCTCATAATCAAAACTGATAAAATGAAAATTCTTTTTAAGTAAGTAAACAAGTTGTCAAAACACAAAGTAAGACAGCATATACAAAGATGATACTTTGGAAAAAGTGCCCCTTCAGCCACCATGCTGTCTCTTCTGAAGTCTCCTCGGAAACCAATTGTGTAAGTAACATAGATTTTTTTGTATACTTGGACTGTATATCTTATCATTTGTTAGTTTATAATTATTATTTTAAAACAGCCTGTGATATAATGTTAAGTTGTGCAAATAGAATCTAGTCTGGAGACCAAAAATCTGCATTTGATCCTTAATGAAAATCTTATCCTGAACCTACCTGAACTTATTTTTTTCTGCATCCACAGCCCTAATAAGGCAAGACTGCATCCCCCTTATTTGCTGATCCTTAAAAACAAGGCAAGCTAACTTATTACACTGCATTCCTCTAAAAAAAAAAAAAATTGAAGTTTCAGCTTTTAACAAGATCAACTTGTATAACTCCTTATTCATGCACCCAGTTATTTTATCATTAATGGGCAATGTGGAAATTATAATGGACAAACAACTTTATAAATGGAACAAAATTACTCAAGTGTAGAAGAAATTCTCTGATATTTTTATACAATTTGAGATAATTTGTTTGTTTGTTTATCCAAAAAAATCAGCACATGCAAAAAAAAGTCATATTACTACTGAATATGTTCTGAATTGTTACATAATAAGCCAAATTTTGGACTCACTTTTATTACAAAATGGGAAATACAAAATACCAGCAACATACATCATAAGCTTCTCAGTTATAGAAGTCTTTCTATCCTACTTATTAATGAGATAACTTGAATAACATTTAACAACATTTCAGTTTAAATATCTTAAACACTCAGAATTGTTTTCAGTATTGCCATATTCCATATACTAAGTTAACTTTTTTACTGCACAAATAAAATACTGTGTTTATGCGATTACTACACATCACTTGCAGGAGCTAAAAGTCAGCACTTTAAAGTTTGTGGTTTTATTTCACAGGGACTTAATATATTAGTATGTGTGGGTGACTGTCAGACTTTATGGCATTTTATTACATCCAAGGAAGAGGAGGGAAAGAGAGATTCTGAAATGTAAATTTGACAACTCGTTTGAAATTACCACTACTGCTTTGATTTTTCAAAGTATGTGTCTTGTTGCAAATGTAAAACCTTCAAGAAAATTTGAAAAACACTAAAGAGAATACTGTACACTTTTGACATTTGAGTTCTTCATGGTCTAGTTTAAAGATACCACCCTACACCTTATTGTTGTCTGTTTAAATTTTTCATAAAAGACTAACTTGCAGTGTCAAGGCCACTGGCTAACATCCATTTCGACACTGATGAAATTACCTGGAGTGATGCAGACTCCCAAGGCACACTCTGTCACAAGTAATGAAGTATGAAGGACCAAAAAAAATATATTTCTGGCTCTGTATAACAGAATAGAGGAAGAAAAAGGTAAAAAGAAAAAAGAAAACAAAAAAGAAGAAAGGAAGAAAACACTTTGAAAAGTATGAGCGAAGACATATTTGCCTCCAAAGTAATCTTAAAATTCCACAGAAGCAAGACAGATATGCAAACAGTCAAGGTCTGGAACACTATGGAAACAGAATTTTGGCATTACAGTCATGCTTTAATATTCCAGAAAGGCAGAGCGATAGATGATAAATGATTCTTGCTGAGTTAAAGAAGGGAAAGAATTACGTTCAAGACCACTTCTCCTTGCCAATACCTGAGTACGTCCATCTGGTTTTCTCAAATCTCTTCACCAAAGCAGTCCTCCCTTATAATGAAGCTGAGCATGCCAACAGTCATTACACTAGCAAAAGTGATAGATAACTGATTGTTCTAATTTCGTTACACAGGGGCTCATCATTGCAGACAAGTCAGGTGGAAATTACACTGAAGTCAATGGGCTTCCAGTAACTCCAGAGGACTTCAGATCAAGCCATAGGAACCACCACCCTCAGGAGTCCTGAAGCCACAGTCTCAGGAGTGCCTCGTTTATTAAGGAACTTAAGGGACTTTCCAGCTAGGAAAATTGCATGCATATAAAACAAGACAAGGATATAAACTGTTACAATGATACCAGCATAATCTCAATGCTATGGAACAACTCTATTCAAGTATAAGAATCTCTTTTTTTGAAAAAAATGAGGCAAGTTCATGAGGCAAGAATGCAATGTTAAACCCCTCATTGTACTAGAATATATGAGGAAGGGAAGGTGTGATACCTGTTCAATTAGCTAAGCTTTCCTGGGACACGAATGACTAAACTGGTGCTGTTGACCTTCAGTTCAACTGCTGAAAATTTTACCCAGCCATCACAGATACATTTAAGAACAAACGGTGTGGTGAACAAACTTAAAAGTGCAAGATACTTTTTTTTACGCAGACCTGCCTTTTCCTTAGCCATTTACCTGTTGCATTGAAAGGATTATTATCATCATAATTTCAAAGGCTTATATCAGGCCTTTATCGCCAATTCAATTGTTTACAGAGACCCAGTGCCTGACGCACCCTGGTTGCTAGTTACTGGGTGTGCATCTCATTGTAACCTCTCAGAGCATGTCTTGAAGCTTCTCATTCCTTAGCTCACTTTTGAATATTGCATTGCTTCTCTCTCCATTTCCAGCACCTTTACCGTAGTAGATTTGTCATATTGAAATATTAATTGTGTTCATTTTAGGGTCCAAATGTGTGGTGGGGTTTTTTAATTTTTTTTTTTTAATAATTAAACTACTTTTCATGCTTTTGGTAATAACATACTCATTCACTCCCTTAAATCCTTTAAAACAATTGTGGCCAGTGGGAAACATGACAGCAAGTGCGAAGCAGAGCAAATCTTTAGATGCTGATACAGTGTAATTCAGACACCTACTAAGTACAGTGTAAGACTACTGAAAAATCAGTTTCATTCTTTTTACTTATAATCCTTTCAGGAAATAGATTTTATGCTATCACTTCAAAAAGCAGAACTAATCAACAATATTCAGAGGGACTAATGTATCAAGCTTCAAAGCAAACTTTTGTATGTAGTTCTAGTTGGAAATATTCCTAGCATAAAAATTATGAATCAGGATGAAAAAATATGGTTAAATTAAATAATAAGTCACAAGCCATGTACTTATGCATAACAGTTACAGATTTTGGATACTACCAATGCATCACTGTGAATTTTTTTTTAAAAAAAGCATCTGATAAGCACTCTCCCATCCTAGTATTTCTTTCTCTGTACCATTTACACAAAATCTAGGTAGAAAAGAGAAGATAATTTCTGGGGCCTTTGTATCTATTTGGCTCTATGAATATAGGCATTGCATTAATGATGCTTCAAAGAGCTCTGCTTACTGCAGTAGTTAATCAAAATACTCAGTGATTCATGGAACTATCCACAAAGCATGATTTTGCACTGAGCTGCTAGCATCATTATCAGAGATATATCAGTACATCAGAATGTATTTTGTCTACTTATTTAAAAAAATTTAGTATTTCACAGAAAGAATATTTCATTTTGTAATGTAAGTAAATGAAATTTAGTTATGAAATGAAATGTAAAGTTTTTTAATAAAGAATAAAATATAAGCAAAAAAAATAAAAAAAATAAGAATTTCACACTGCATTTGTATATATTCATTTCTAAAGAAACTTGGGTAAATTAATGATGACCAAGCTGTTATGTTTCAAAGAGGACTGATGATTTTAGATGCTTTCATTTTAAGGGGCTCCAAGTTTGTGTCATGAGGTCTTTCTTCAGCATTAGTAGGATGTTTGAAAGTTTCTAAAATTCAATGCCCAGCTGAAAGCCTGTAAGCCTCTCTAGGAGTATTATGCATGTATAGCACCAGCAACCACACTGACAAATCAAAGAAAAAGTGGCATACAATTAGGTTCTCAAACACAAGTGCATTTGATCTGAGGACAACGCTACCTTAATAGCTGAAAGATGACCTCTGCTCAGAACTCCTCTGGCAAAACAGGATCATATCTAAGAACAGACATGAATTATACACAAATCCTATGTATCCTTATTACACTACTGACCCCTGCCACAAAAAAGACCTTCCAACCTTGCTTAACTGAGCATTTTTAGTGTTACATATCATTCTACTCTGAAATCTATTTTTCAAAAATAATGAACCTGTTGCAATTTGTACAGAAAAGAAGATTACCTAACAGAAGAGAATTTCCTGGCACTCTGCTTTTTCCTAGCACAGAAGGCATCTTCTAACTTCACTTAACATTATTAGAGGGACAATAGCCCAAAATTAACAAACCTCAGTGACATGAGACCAACAACTGTAAAACTTTTCAATTTATTTCCTAAGTTATCATGGCTAATTAGTTGGGCAACTATAGTAATCAAAAGCTACATGCCCTACAGCCATTTATCCCAATGCACAAAATGTCTTTGTAGAAGCCACATAGTTGAAACCAAATGAATGTGGCATCTCAAAAAGAAAAGCCAATTGACAGAGGAGAGAAACTTCCAGTCGTCGGAGGAAACCATTTTTCACAGGACATTCTCTCCATCACTGTTCTCTCTGTCCCAAGCCTCAAGTGAGACCTATAAAATACCTTCAACAGATGAGTCTGGAAACTAAAACACATTATTATACTGGACAGTAAAAGTTAAGGACTGAATAAAGATATTGCACATTCCATTTTTCCCTGTGACACCCTGCCAACTACCCCTCATAGGCATTCACCACCCTCTTCTGTCAGCTCCGTGCAGAATAATGATCTTCCCACCTCTGATTTATTAACATCCCCTTCTTTCACCAACTGCCTACCACCCTTTTCTCTCAAATTGCTTTACTGAATTAGCAGAATGAAACACAACTCTTTCTAACTGGTAGCTAATTTTTCACTTTTCTCTTTCTGGTCCACATCTAAACAACGTGCTTTAGTGCCCTGTTTCTTTTCAGCTCAGTCAGTCAACGTAACAAAAGACACTAATCTTTTTTTTTTTTTTTCCCCCAGATTTGTAAATTCTTATGATATATGTACACACAGTCCCACAGAAGATTCCTGATTTAGCAATATAAGGTATAACCTGCACTTAGCTCTGTTCAGAGTAAAGAGTAAATGGGAGCTGAAGATAGAGTTGAAGAAGTGCCCAGTGACAGGACAAGAGGTAATGGGCACAAACTTAGGCACAGGAAGTTCCACCTAAACATGAGGGGGAACTTCTTTCCCTTGAGGGTGGCAGAGCCCTGGCACAGGCTGCCCAGGGAGGGGGTGGAGTCTCCGTCTCTGGAGACATTCAAAACCCGCCTGGACGCCTTCCTGTGCAACCTGCTCTAAGGTGGCCCTGCTCTGGCAGGGGGGTTGGACTAGGTGATCTCCAGAGGTCCCTTCCAACCCTACCATTCTGTGATTCTGTGATACGACACAAAGTACCGCACAGGAAGTACGGAACTATCTAATTTTCAGTATTTTGATGTATCAAAAGTCAACTGCTTTGCAAAACACATAGGCTCTATGCCTGACTATGTTTATATTGATTAGCCTGGACTCAGGTGCAAATAGAGAAATATATTTGAAACAAAATGCTTCCATTTAATTTTTTTGATTAAGGGCCTCAATTTGAAAAAAGCGTACTGAAATCTGTGGGAGTTGTGGATATGTGGCAACTCTGAAAATCAAGTCCTTCTTTATTTATTATAGTTGGTAGTCATCTTTAGAACCATTTAACTATGTTTTGAAAGTGACATATAGGATGAGAACAAATAAAATGCCTGCATCCCCGTCACCAAAAATAAAAAAAAAAAAGAAAAAAAGATGTAACACCAGCTGTCTCCAGACAAAGGCAGATACAAAGTAATAACTTTCTCTCTGCAGCACCTGTATTCAATTTCTAAGGTACATCTGTCGTTTTATTTTAACAAACTCTAACAAGATCAGTTCACAGCCATCTGTGTCTCTCTACCTTGCAAGCAACCAGGTTGCATCGCTTTAAAAAACACCATTCAAAGCAAAGCAAAACAAAGCAAAGCAAAACAATTGTAAAAAGACTGGAGATAATGTTTTGAAGTTCGTTACAGCTTGGAATAGATATCCCCAGGTACTTATAACTGTAAGACCCGTGCGTTCAAGTGTAGGTGAGTTATGAAAAGACGTGGAGGACCGCCAGTCCCTCTTCAGCAGCAGCTCCATTGTGTTACCACAGAGTTAAACCTACTGGAAGGGGTTACAAGTTTCTGTCATCTCACGGTGCTCACATACTCTTTTCTTTAGTCATCCCCTGCATAAAAGAGATCAAGAAGGTTAAGTATAATCACAGCTTATGCCTCCTGTGAATCCATGTAATGGAAAGCTAGCGGATACAGGAAACAGTCTTTCCATAGCAATGTAGCAGAAGTCACCAAACAATGAGACTACAGCCATAGGTAACTGGGCTATGGGTTGTCCCACTATAGGTAAAGAAAAAGCAGAAAATGCACATAATGTGTAGGCATGGTTTTCTAAATTCCCACCTAAAAATAAAGGGTCTCAAAGAATGTGTATCAAAGCATAACTTTTAAACTAAAAATAAATAAATAAGGATAAGCCTCTGAGTCTCGCTATAATCTCCTAGCCTTGTATAAACAAAAGTCTACTTTGGTCCAAGTCCTTCACACATGGTATCAAACCACATCACCCAGAACAGCAGCAGTTTGGAAGCACAAACTGCTGTGGTATTAGAAGCAGAATTCCTGATGCAGAAATTAGGACTGAGGGAGAGACAGCACATTAATTCTGTGTTAAATGGAGCCAATTTAGGAGAATAAAAACAAAACAAAACAAAACCCCCAGAAAATTATCAGATCAGAGCCAAACACTGTGGATTTATTTTCATCCCTCAGTAGTCAAATACAGTATTTCTTTTTGCTCATTTGTATAACCAAAACTCTGCTATTAGTAAAGAACATGAGCTGTGATCTAATTATAAGAATGATATTTCTGTCTAAAGACAGAAGTACAGTTTGTAGAACCAGGCAATTTTCTGTTCCAGTTCATGGTTGATTATGAATGTTGGTCAATCAGAGCCTAAAGTCACCTACAGATAAGCAGCTATGTATAACTGCATCCTACCCATATAATGGAGGGAGCCACAGTTAGAACCAAGATGTCACACCAAGGTAAATGCTGAGTGCCAGAAACCTAAGGACAGACCACAAAACTGAAATTACTCAGCATTACTACTGAGTCAGTCCATAAGGACACGGCAGACCCAAAGAAACAAACCCTACAGTGGCAAGGGATTATGAAAAACAATTAGCAAATCAATCAAAGCCAAGAAGTATGGCAAAGGCAAGAGACTGTTGAGAACCTAAGGCACTTACCACCAGGTTAATTGCAGTGAAACAGGCAGCAATTTGAACTGATGAGTAATGGATAGGTTATAAAAGCATTCCAGTAGCTCTGCACTAGAATGTAATGAAACAGTGGACTCTTCCAAGCATCAGCAAGGACTAGAGATAGGACAGGACTTGTCTAGCTTACTGGGGGTAATAGCTTGTGCTCAAGAATTACCCAAAGCAAAAAAGGAAAAGGGGATCTGAGGTTAGAACTGATGCTGCCAGAGGCATGGCAGCTTGGCAGTTCATAGCAGCCAAGTATTTGCGAAGTAAAAGATGTAGACCTCTGAACCATAACAGACCAATGTTCTTATACTCTAACCTACTTTTATGCAGATCATAATCTGGTGGTTTTTTTAACCTTTCATGAAGAGTCTATCTATACTTCTACTTTTAAAACCAGAAACACCTCTTTGCCAGTTTGTTTGCCCTCTCAAACTAGCAAAAAAAGGAGATACTTTTGGTTAGTTGACACCATACAACCAGATAATGCTACTTCAAAGGCTACACTATATCACAGAAAACACATGAAAAAAAACCACATGTGCACTGAAAAGTATGCATGGGTATCAATGTTTAGTACAAACACAAATTCCTTTCTTTTCTCTATAAAACTTTACAGTTAATTTCTCATATATTCCCAGAGGAGATTCAAATCTTTGCTTACGTAATCTGATGGAGAATGCTACAGCAAATACAGCCAAGAATGAAGCTGGCAGCATTCGACACCTCAGTTGGTGGGAAAACAATTACCTATTCTTCCACTCCTCACCTTGAGGTGAGAAGCAACCTCTTTAAGTATTCTAGATTATCACTCAACTTTTAAAATAGTAACATCTCTGTGATGAATAGTAGATTCTTTCCTTTTGGTCCTTAGTGTTTTGATTTGATTGTTTCCCAGATCACATGAAATCTTGGGTTTATAATAAAAAACTATGTGTATTGCACATATATTATATGGTATGGCTATTTTCATTGTGAAAATCTTAATAAATCTTACTTATGGGATACCTGACTTATCTAATTTATTGGAAGGATAACCCTTTAGAAAACTGTAATTATTATTTTTTATGTACAGATATGTAAGTCATTATTTTTTCCCCTCCTGTTTCCAAATGCTCTGAGGTCTTAACAATCTTTCTTACATTTATAAACTTCTTGCCATTGTGCTTCAATTCAGGGTCACTTTCAGATTCTGAAGCTCTTGAACTGTTATCACTTCATTGACATACATATTAAAGATTTCCCACAGTTGCCTAACCTAAAGTGTCTAGGGCCCTTCGACATGCCCTATTATATCTGAGATATCGGCATGATCCTAGTCGATGCGATGCAAGATCTATGAGAGATTCATGCCCTTCTGGGCTCACAGCTAGAGGACAGGCAAAGTATCACAGGCATCTCAAATGGCACAGACAACTATATTAGGGGAAAAAAACCCACATGAAGGATGAGATTTAACTCTCTGGTAAAGATACCTACATTTATTTATATGTCTCGGCTCCCACTATCATCATCAGGGACACAAATTTTAATTAATTTGCCTGAAAGTAAGTATCTAGCACCTTTTGCTATTCTCAAGGATATCCTGCCTGCCCTTCAGCTGCTACTTCAGATGTGACATATGTGATGTCTCATATCTGCCAGCCCTGGAAAAACGTCCCAGAATGCCCGCAGTGGCTTGGATAGCACTGAGCACCTATGTGCAGAAACCAGATGGTGTCCTTGGCCAATTCAGTCAGGGCCTTGAGAGCTGATCCCTGATCTTTGTTCAACTACTTAAGCAGTGTCTATTTCCTTCTGAGATGTCAAGCATGGACATTGATTTGAGACCAATAAATAGGTTGTTAGACTCCATTGTATGTATTTACTAGACCTCCAGTGACTGTGATAGGAATTTAGACACTTGGCTCACTTGTACGCACCTATATAGTATACAAGTAAATATAACCATTCTAGTTTCAAACTGAGTCTCATCCAAAGAATACCCTTTCCTAAACACATTTCTGGTGACCTTGTATTTACAGTACCATGCACCTTGAATGACATTAAACACCTATGTGCGACTGTATCCTTCTCCAAGAGTGTGATCTAACTTTGGTGTCGAAAATTCAGTTGCCTAAACAAAGATGTGCAGTGTTACTTGGGCTGTTCTAGGATACTCAAGACATGAGGATGGGATGTATGAAGGCCTGTGTTTTTCTGAAGTAACAGCTGGAAGTCAAACCCAGTATCCCATGGCATTTCAAATGGTACTATATATAGGTATTTTAAGTAAGCAGTCTACAATTTCTTTTTCAGCATGATCACAGAACTGCCTCCTAAATCATACATGGCCAAATGCTGAAAAGCCAAAGGTTCCAAACCAAAGAGAGATACTACATAGAGAAGAGTAGCAAAGAAATTTATATTTTCTCTATCTTATATTTTCAGACAAAACTACTTTAAGAATATAAGCTCAGTTTATTAAAACACAAAACTTCAAAACACAGAACCTTAAAAACCCCCATTTATTAGTAAATTAATTGATCTACAACGACTGGTTATCCATTCTGAATGAAACGTTTGGACCTCAATGTAAACATCTATTGAGATTAAATCTACAGTTGGACGAGCTCTCTCCAACTCTCACCCTGCCTATTTCTTAACTTGCATCACTTCACACAGATGCATTTTGTTCAGGCACTCTAAAATTGCTTCTTTCAGAAAACATGGGTTAATTAATTTTCTGGCATGCTCTAGCTGAGCTGCAGTGATACGCCTAGTAGGCAAGAAACCTATTCAAAGTTCTGTACAACAATTTATAAGTACTACTTTTGAGCTGCTTTAAAGAATTAAAGCACGGCAGCACTGAGTATAGTGAAGAATAGCTAGTAATAGAAGTTAATCTATTTAAAAAAATAAAAAAACCCCACCAATTAAACTAAAGTTTTCAATACACTCACTTCACACCTCCATAACCTTTTACTGATAGAATAGTTTCTCCCTTGGTTATGCATTTTACTGGCACCCTACATTATAACTTTCTAAGAAGTTAAAGGGTCTGCATAATGGGCACTTCTTGATTTCTTATCCCATTTCACCCCATTTTGAAGACAAATCACCCAACCAAGAGTGTCAAATGTAGCAGAAGCACTAGCTCCCTCCATTCCCAGAGGCTTCAAGAACTCTCTCAATTTCATGCTTCCTTGCACAACTTTATTTACACTAAAACCATTCTGCTATGTGCTTTAGAGCAAATACTTAGTCTTGATCTCCCCGCAAATCTTGGCTATATTATCTGAACACTCTGTGAAGCCTTGAGTCTGTACTATAGACTGTGGTTGACATATCAGGTGAAATACAAGTGAACTGCATAATGGAAGTTAATGTCCCATCAAAATGGGGTCAACAGGATACAATCAAACATGTGTATATCATCTACTCGTAGTGTGCAAGCTTTTCTTCAAAATAGTATTTAGATTTGAAGTAGATGCTGTAACACAGATATCTGATATGCATTGGTGGGGTGCTGCTAATTATCTTTTTGAAATTTAAGTTGATGTCTCAGAGATATTCTTTCAACAACTGTTCAGATTAATAATTTAATTTAAAAATCTATAATACTTGCGGTTTCTCAGCAACATTTCCACGAATAAACACAGTTACAAATATAACCCCAGATACTACTGAGGTTGTATCTGACAAGCTTAATTACATGAGATTTTTTAAAAATTACTTTTATACTGTTTGATTGTAAATTATCAACTCAAACTCGAGCTTTTAGCATAGTGTCTCCATAAAAAACCTTCACACATGTATGTGAAGAAATAGATTTTCTTCTTGAAAGATACTCTCTTTAACACTCAAAGCTTTAAAAAATTCAGTAAACACTGCTGAATACCTATCTTTTATGCTGAATATAAAGCCTCTCTTCAAAGCTCTTATTTAAATATGTTAACTACTTAGACACTTTTCTAATGCAAATTGGCATAAATTGAAAGGCACACTGAAAAGCACTTTTGCTGCATGCCATTCAAAGTTAAATGTAACTGTTTTGTACTTCTGTAGAAGTACATCTATTTCTTACTTCCCTGGAACTTTTCTCACAAGAATTTAAATCATGAGATGAAAGAGAATACATGTATTTCACAGTGTGATGGCAGGGACCTGGTTCAGTTTCTGACTTTGCTTGTTCTGACCCAGTAACAGCTACTTCATTCAAATTAAATAGACAAAAATCTCAGCTATATAGAAAACAACAGTACAAAATGACAATTATATTACAAAATAGTGCTAAGCAATTTTCATTGCTATCCATATAACTGCATTTTCCTAAGTTGCTTCTTTAAATTTAAAATGCTGATGAAACTCACTCGGTCTTCTAAGAACAGAAAGATTGTTAGATGAGTACACACTCCCATCTATGTAGAGCTATACTTGGAATTTTGTATCTCTTTCTTACAGCATATTTTTTTCTTACTTTCACAATCACAGAACACTTTGTAAACAAGTAGCAAAAAGTTTTACTTGTGGAGATAATAATATTTTACATTTAAAGTTATCTCACAAAATACCTTACAGCTCCTTGCCTGGATGTACGTATTTTATTCTAAATCAAGTGCCTACAGTTGGCAAAGACGTCTTACAAAGCCTTTTGAAAACTCTTCAGAAATTTTTACTGCTTTTTCTCAAATGAAGTAAGAGGCTGCTTCAGCAATGTCAGACAGAAGATTTTCACAAAGATTTATTGCTGTATTAGAAAAACAATCACACATTTACCTATTTTATATTATTTACAATAACATTCTCACAACAGGTTCACAAAGAATTAAAAGTGAACCAACTTTTATACTTACTGTTCTGTGATTACAAGAGTGTTTCATTTGTGGGGGGGAGGGGTTGCCCTTTATTCAGCTGTCTTTTGCTTCATTACTATTTTAGTATAAAATTCGTGAACTTTAGTCTCCCCAAATTAAGAAACAATAGCAGAAACAAGACTAGTTAAAGTCAACAGATGTTCTGCTAATTGTTCTAAAGCCCTAGTTGACAGTATTCTTCCCAATTATTCTTCAGTTCTTAGACAATTGCACAAATTACCAACACCAAAGCACCATGAACTTTACTGAATCTTATGTAGGTTTTTTTTCCACAGGACCAGAGAATGACTGAGGTTGGAAGGGAATTCTGGAGGTCAATTTATCCAGCCCCCCCTGATCAAGAATGGTCACCTAGAGCAGGTTGTCCAGGACTGTGTCCAGACAGCTTTTCAATATCTTCAAGGATGAAGACTCCACAAGCTCTCTGGGGAACCTGTGTCAGTGCTTGGTCACCATCACAATGAAAAAGTGTTTCCTGATGTTGGGAGGGAGTCTCCTGTGTTTCAGTTTGTGCCTATGGACTCTTGTCCTGTCACTGAGAAAAGCCTGGTTCCATCCACTTTGCAGTATCCCTTTGGCTATTTGTACATGAGTGTAAGATCCTCCCACCCTGTCCCCCGTTGGGCCTTGTCTGCTCCGGGTCAAATAGTCCCAACTCTCTCAGCTTCTCCCCACATGTCTAATGCTTCAGTACTTTATCATTTTAGTGACTTTTCACTGGACTTATTCCAGTGGGCCCATGTCTTATATTTCAAGGTGCTTTTCTGCAAAGCTGCTTTCCAAACAGTCAGTGGCTGGGGTTGTTCCTCCCCACGTGCAGGACTTTGCACTCCCACTTGTTGAACTACATCAGGTTTCTGTTTTCCTTTATTCTTCTTAAAACAAAATATATTGGGATAACACTCTGGAGAAATACAACCAAAAGGTCAAAACCATCTGAAAACTTAAACTTCTTGGAGTTTGAAGTACTATGGTCCTTTGAAAGAGATTAAGGGATTTTACTTTGTAAACTTCATATGTTTGTAAAATTTCTTTCTTCAATATTAAATCCATGCTTTCCTCCTACTCTTATCCAAAAGTGAGAGTGTTCAAATGTGAGCCTAAGTAATGAAAAACTTGAGTTAAGTAACGGGAAAAGAACCAAAATCTAGTATCTGAAATAATAAAAAGTCTTTTTCTTTTTCATTTTGTCTTAAACTGTTTTTTTCTAAGAAAAATACTTTACCAACCTGTGTGGTATTTTTAAAAGTTACTCCATATAGTTTCATTTTGTTTTCCTTACTTTGACTTTTTCAATTTTCTTTTTTCACTTTTTGTATGAAGCTATGTGATCATCATGTTATTGTGTCATATAGGACCACATGACAGCAAGTAACAAAGACATATTCATTATGTAAAGGACTTCCATCCAATCATATGAAGGAGAGAGAAGCCAAACTACAAATCTTCAGTATTTATGTAAGATAAGTGGTGGGCAAAATTGTCATATTCTTTCAAATCTTCCTTAAAACAATCTAACTCCATGCTCTGACTTCACCATCTTAATATAGTAAAGACCAACTCCAACAATAGACCTCTCTGTATCTCTGAAAGCTTTTTTTCCAGCATCTGCTCTTAGTTGTCTTAGCAAGCAGACTCGACAGAAGATTTAGCCAAATTTGCAGGAAAATCCTTCCAAGCAAAGACAGGAGCAGGGAAGAAGAATTCCCCAGTATCAGCTGTTGCCTTCTGCTAGTACAGAGATGAGATGCTAAGATCTCATCACAACATTCCTTCCACCACCTCCTTCTTGAGGAAGATGAGTGCTGATGACCATAAGAACCAGAGAAGAAGAGGAAGGGGGAGCATAACCCCAGGGAAAAGAGGCACAGTTGCACATGTACACATACTGAAGTGGGAGTGTAACATTTTAAATTGTATTACTATTGGGACATTTTTCTATGATTGTGTTCTTTTCTGTAATTAGACCTGGACTAACAATAGTTATTTGATCAGACTGGTGAGATTTGTACTAGACTCACAATATATTGTTGCCTCTGTGTAAAAGATGTATTCCCTTTCTGACTACAACAAAATTTTGCATGCAACACTGCATGTGTTTAAAGGTGATAACAGCCCTGAGCTGCCATTGTGTGAAAGGCTGTACGTTCACTTTTAAAGAATAATGATGTTTTTCACATAGGGTTTGGGGAAGACCCATAAGTTTTTTTCAAACATCCACTAAGATGTTGCCCTACCGAAACAAACTGAAAACAGATCCTTAACTATGATCTTTATTGGAAGAAGTGATTATCTTTAATTATTTTTATACTTGCAAAGTATTCCTAACTGTATATTTCAAAGATTTCAACACCCATATTAATTTCCATATAAATAGTTAGATATTCTTACATTTTGCACTACTAATTTTGCTATTAAAATTATACTTCACTGTTTTATATCTTTCTTTCCAGACAGGGTTTCTGATGGATTATTTATCTGCAAATGAAAAATCATATCAAATAAACCACAAATGATTAGACAAAATGACTACACAATTACTGTTATTCTCTTGCTTTAAACCTCTTTTTCCTATAATTTTCTGCACCAACTTGTTCTGGTGCTCATCTATGTTCTATTTCAACTTTGGAAATATTTTACATGCAACAACAACACTATTTTTAACTTTCTTTTGTTTCCCAGAAACTCTGAATATCCTTCACAATGTCTTATTGCCCAAATATCTGGAAAATTGACTTTGGGATTCAATACCTGAGATATCTGAAACGTTGACCCATCATCAAACTAGTTCAGCGTGCGCTTACTTGATATCCCTGGCTAAAAGTGGCAAAACGTCAACACTGGATTCAGCTTTCTTTTGTGAAAATTACAGTGTTCACCTAAATCGAAACATTTTGTGAATTTCAGGCAATGTGACTGAGTTGGCTCAGAAAGAAAAAAAATCAAATAAAGTGGGATGGTTTTGTAAATTGAGATTATTTTGAACTTTGTTGTTTCTCTAAAATGGCATTTGTAGCATTTTAAAATGCCCAAATTGTCCACAAAATGTTTAATTTTAATTGACATTTTCGTTCTGAAGCTATCAATTATCAGATTCATTAACAATTGGCAGAAAGCATACTTTTTATTCAGCTGATACATCCTCCCCTCACCTATTCTGATTTGTGTAATCAACTTTTAAATAAAAGGAAAACTATAATCTTTGTTACAATAGGACAGAACAGGAGCAGAATTATATCTTTCTTCTTTAAGGAGCGCACTCAAACAATGCTTGAAATTTAATCACCTTTAATCACCATCTCAGTGATTCCAGTGAGATAAAAGTGTATGCTTAAGAAATAAACACAGATGCATCCAATCCTAGCTCTTTTTGTCACTGTGCAAACCAAAACACCTTTCCAAACTTCACAAGCTATCTGGATGTCTATATAAAATAGTCTACATCTGTGGACTGAAAAAANNNACATAATTTCCTCACTATCATGATAGCATAAAAAATTATTTCCACCATGGTAAGGTATGAAATTTCTATTAATTTCCATTCCACTCTTCATGAAGTGGAAGAATGTCCTCTCCCAGTGATGACAGAAAAAAAAGGACATCAAAATATTAAAGAAGTAGACCAGAAATTATTTTAATAAATGTTTCCATCAGATTCTCAAAATGTTCTAATTTTCAGCATTAAAGTTATTTGATACATTCATTTATTATAATTTCATAGCTAGTGGGTTACTTTTGGCAAAACTTTTAATTTGGCAGTATTTTAATTTACTTATATGCAGGTAATACACAGACAAGTTTATAAACAATGAACAGATAATATATTAGTGCTTGCTATTCCTAGCAAGAATGTTGGCTTTGGTGTGATCTTTCCAGCCCTTTCTTTCAACAGACAAAGCAGAGTCCTCCCTGCCTAGAAAACATTCTGTAGAGATATTTCATACATAGTTAGAGGGATGTGGGTTATGTGAAACATGAGTTACATGTTTATAGTATTGTTTGTAAAGTACTCCTCCAGATGTCTGTGCATTTATGTGCCACAGAAATATTTCCATTTTCTTCTTTGACACTGTTTCTCACTGTGAAAATTAATTTATTGATGTCTTGTAAAATGAGGATTTCTAGACACAATTTGTCAATTTCAATTTTAGGCTGGACACAATTCTGGTGACTTCACTAGGACTGCACTTATCAAGGAGTTAGCATATCTTCTCCCCGGTGACAGTGATAGGACAAGAGGAAACAGGTTCAAGTTATGTCAGGGCAGGTTTAGATTGGATATCAGGAAGCATTTTTTCACTGAAAGGGTTATTAAATATTGGAATAGGCTGCCCAGGGAGGTGGTGGATTCACCATCCCTGGAGGTGTTTAAGAAAAGGGGAGATGTGGTACTTAGCGACATGGTTTAGAAGTGGTTTTTGTCAGGGCAGGTTAATGGTTGGACTTGATCTTAAAAGTTCCTTCCAATCTCAGCAATCCTATGATTCTATATGGAGGAATATTAACCTGTGGAGGACTTAGTTGACCAAACTCAGCATTATTTCAGGCATTGTGGTATTCTTCCTGGCCTCCACCTACCTCCCCAGAAGAACGCAGGTCTTCTGGAGACCTTGTGGTCAGTTCTGTAAATCTGAGCCTAGACAGTCTGCTCACTGTGAGCCTAGTTGGTTTGACTCAGTCTGATGGAGAAAATTGTTATGAAGATGTGAGAAAGTCCATTAGCTAGATCATGCAATATAAGGAAAGCAAAACCAGAGACAGCTGAGCAACTGCTGAGCAGTTGGTAAGCAGATCAAGGATTCAGTTAGAACAGTGACACAGGAAGGTATAAAACCCAAAGGAAAAAAGCAGAAATGGGACCCCCAAAATACTGAACATCAGCTTGTTCCTCACCTGATTGTTGAGTGGTCAGCCAGTTAAGATGGTTTGGGTATCTCATTGCATGTTCATATTAATGCTTAGCCTCGTAGCTCATTAGTCCCAGTTATCTGTTGTGTGTATTAGCCAGCAAATAACTGCTTCGCATTCGTAAGTTGTGTCTGTCATTCTTTGCCGAGTCTCTCTGTGCACAATAGAATATTCCCACACAAGACGAAATGATGCCTCGACATAGTGTCTGGAGCACCTTGAGATGTCTCAAAATATTATGCCTGGATTACAGCTGCCTTGCTAGAATGCTGTGTATCTCCAGTATATCTGGGGTTTATCTGCCAGTCCCATAATGATGTGGCAGACAATCTAGGGAATTTCAAACGGCCCAAATGGACAACTGATTTTGCCCATCCTAGCTGTGGTTTACCCGAATAACATGGAGGGAAAGACATCTATTTAATGCTCCTGCACTGAAATTCCCTTTGGAAGATTCTACTTTCCTTGCTGACTGTGTTGAATTTTAGGGAACATCAAGTCCTGCGTTAAGTTCCTAGATTAGGTCACCAAATTCATCTCTTGGTGCCCACTCCAAGCATTAGTTTCAGACAGTCAAAATTGAAATGTAGGTGCCTCCACATAATATAATGTCTAATTGAAAATATCACAACATACCTGAGTCATCTTCTGGAAATGGGAAAGCCTCCCATTTATTGACTGAAGAGCTGGGAAGCTGATGGTCTCAATTTAATTGCTGAAAAGCAGTTGCTAAAAACTAATGCCATTGAGACAACCAAGGATGCATCTTGGATCATACAGGTAATCTCACAGAATTTTACATAAGCAATTAGACAGTTGTTTAATGTTTGTATGTGTGCTTAGATAGCTATGTTCAAGCAAATGAACCTGTGGATCTGGAGAGCTACTCAGTTTATCCTACTGGATAGCTGAAGAAACACCAGCATGCACTGATTATTTTGGCTGGATTGCAAGCGCTCGGTTCAACTTCTTTATCACAGGCATCTAGTGTCATTTGAAATGCATTACTGTAATCTCCCTGGCCTCAAACTGTCACACTAGAAGAATGTGGGTCTCTGAAATGCCCTGTGTCATATCTTTCTATTTCAATTAATGGGCAAATTCTTGCCGATTTCAACAACCCTGGATAAGAGTTCTCATGAAAAAGAACAACATAAACCAAAGCTGACTCATCAATGTCTCTAACAAGTCTTGTGTCATACCTTCTACTCTGGTAGATACATTTTGTGTATTCTGGGTTTTCTCCAGTGAAACAACTTACATACTTTCCTCAAACTGCATGATAAAAAGTGGGGTTTAGGGAGGAAAAAAAACCCACCAAAACAGCCTCCCCAAATCCCAACCTACCATACATTTTTGCTGGCCCAGTTGAACAAGAATCTAACATTGCACTTTCCTAGATATATTGTCTTTTGCATGCTTTCCAGAAGAGTGTTGGCACCACTTCTTTGCAAATTGGTCTCTAAAAAAAGTACAGCCCACGCTTGCCTCATGGCAAAGAAAACTTCAGAGAGTAGGGAAGTTTAGTACAGTCCATCTTTGAGCTTACAATCACAACACCAACAACTGGAAAAAGGAGATTCTCTCACACTCTAAAGAGAACCAAGACTTATACTTGGTTATGAAACTGGACAATTTTGTTCTACATGAATTATTCTGCTCTCTTTCTCCTAATTCCTGTATCCTTGTACACATTTCTACTGTATTTCTGCAGTAGAAACTACATACATAAAATTAATCTTGATGACATCATGTGGAGCTAGTTAGTCAGAACATTTAAGGAGGATAAAGCACTTTAGCCTTAAGGACTCTTAAAATGAGAATCATTTATTCTCTGTTGTCTTCCGTGAAATGGATTCTTGCTGTTACTAATGTAAAAACCTGCTGCTAAATGTTTTGACTGTACATATTAGCCAGCTGGTGGTTCAGTTCTTACTATTGAGTTGCCCAGAACAGAAATAATTAATTTAGCTAAGAAAAGTATATTGTGTTGTACCTCTTGGATTTGTGACTGTAATCTGTAATCACCAGGGAGTTTATTTGGATTTGCAATAATACTGGAGTTGGTAATTTACAACGGGAGAAGGGGAGCTCACTAAGTAGAGCTTACAAAGCTTGCAGTTTTTCAGGAATAAGTTGCCAAACTTTTTATAATACGTATGCTGTTAGCAGTTTACAGTTGGCTAAAATATTAATCTGTGTTATCCCAATCACCTGAAAGTAAAACCTGTGGATTTGAAAGGTACCTTTCTAAGCATAGATATCCTTAATATTTTATCTTCATACTTGTATAGTAAGCAATAAATCAAAGCTCACTGCAGTCTGTGGAAAGGCTCTCATTGACCGTAAAAGTATTGGACTAAAATTTTCAACAAAAAGACTACTTAAACCCCAAACCGTCCATTCATGCCAATTTATATGGTTTTTCACTGCATATTTGCTATTTCTGTTAACTTCTACTCACTTCTTTTGTTACAATAGGCTTCTAGGAAATGTAATATGTCAAGACTACCCAATATTTGAAAATTGTTGGCAGGCAAATAGTGCTATTCAAATATATTCACTCATTATTTGATCCAAACCCTGGTTTAGATTTTTAAAAGGAAGAAAAGCCAAGAAAAGGAGAAAAATAAAAAGGAGAGAACCATATGGTACTGCAGTTCTCCAAAAGATTGCTAGTTAGAAGACGAACATTTGTCATTCATCATGTTCGGCTTTGTGTTTGTTTAACTTTGTTTTTTTTGTTTTGTAAAACTTCCCTCATGGTCCAATGAGACATTTATTCATCTTTCTTCCACAAGGACTCTCTAGATAATGGACCTAGGTATAGTAATGGATATCCTCAGATATCTAATGCTGATTCTCCTACCTGTGAAGAATACGGAAGAACTGGAGGACACTCTCAGACTGTAAGGCTCTCAAAGCCACCTATTGAAGGCTCTGTTTCCTAAACAAAATGTGTCTCTACTTGCAGGAATGGGTGGTTGTCCTGGTGATTTATTGATTTTACATTAAAAGGATTTGCATTAATCAAGTTTGGTGTATAATAGATTCCAGTACTGCAGATGAATGAAGAGTTAAAGAGAGTGGAACATCATATGTCACTGCAAATAGAGAAAGTGAGCAAGCTGTAATGGCATCAAGACTAATCCCTCTGAAAGGCAGCTGGTTTCCGTTATTGTTATTTTACAACAGTGATGAATTTTATAATTGCATATTGCCACAGTTTGTGTTTTAATGACACTTCTATTTTTTAAATTCAATGCTTGTCTGTTAATGTACAATTATTCACAGATGTTTAATTACTGTTTACAGATATCACATTTTAGCAACTTGGTTCCCAGTAGTGATCAAAAAGTGTTTTTTCAATTGCTAAAACCAGGAAAAAGGTATTGGCAATACTTAGTAGTCTCTTTCAGNCAGAGGACTTGTGCTCAAGACTCCTCAGCAGCTTCATTGATTTTCTTTGGATGCAGGAAGACAGAATCTTGAAAACAGAAACTTACTTTAATTTTAATATCGCAGAAAGTATTATTGACTGAGATTTTTTTATGGCAAAAGGAAATAAAAAAGCGAGTGGGGCACTACTATTTTATTGCTCTTGGGCGAATCCTCTTCTGGATTCAACAAGCCAGAGTAGTTCTTTCTTTAAATAAAAATGTAAGAAAAAAATACAAAACAAGCCAACAAACAAAAAAGGTTTGTCTAGTTCGATGTCTTGTCTTAAACAGCAAGTATACAATAGCAGATGTATGGGAAAGTACGCAGTAATACTTAACTGGAGGGAAACTGGGATTAAGACAAGCAGAGTCCTTGAACCATACTGGCAGCCACATTGGTAGTAATTTCTTGATAAATATCTTATGTGAGAAAGACAGTGAAAGTTCTTGCTTTTTTTTTCCTCAAACACAAACCAGAAGCAAACTAAAGAGTTACAGACTTATGTCCTATCTGTCATAATTCACTTTCCATAAATAAAAATGTCTTGGGTAGCCTTGCTTTCACACTCGTCCAAAAAATTTATATTAAAAGATATATATAGAGAAGCTGAAGTATAGTTTGTTTAAGTGTTTATTCATTTTACCCAATAACAGCATTTTGATGCTGAATGAAGTTAGAGATACCCTTGCATTCATTTTTCAAAATTTACATTTNTAAAGTTATTAAATACTACCCCAATTTAAAAATGGCAAATAGAAACTGACAGGTATGACCGTGAACATCACACTGAATGTGTATCTTCACTAAGAATAGAATCATAAAAACATTTGTTAGAAAAGACCTTTCAGATCATCAAGTCCAACCATGAACCTAACTGACAAAAAACATCACTAAATCATATCTCTAAGCAATGTGTCTACCCATCTTTTAAATACCTCAAGGGATGGTGACTCAACCACTTCCCTGGGCAGCCTGTTACAATTCTTGATAATCCTTTCAGTGTAAAAATGTTTCCTAATATCCAGTCTAAACCT
>VXBO01008854.1:313845-337321 GCA_013400135.1 Rhinoptilus africanus | reverse complement strand
CATTGGTAGTAATTTCTTGATAAATATCTTATGTGAGAAAGACAGTGAAAGTTCTTGCTTTTTTTTTCCTCAAACACAAACCAGAAGCAAACTAAAGAGTTACAGACTTATGTCCTATCTGTCATAATTCACTTTCCATAAATAAAATGTCTTGGGTAGCCTTGCTTTCACACTCCTCCAAAAAATTTATATTAAAAGATATATATAGAGAAGCTGAAGTATAGTTTGTTTAAGTGTTTATTCATTTTACCCAATAACAGCATTTTGATGCTGAATGAAGTTAGAGATACCCTTGCATTCATTTTTCAAAATTTACATTTAAATAAAATATACTGGTTTACACTTGATTCAGTATTAAGAAGTGTATATAACAATATTATCCTTGCACAAGAAAATGAAATTTTCCTGTGATGGTGTTGAAAGATTTCCATTTATATGCAGATTCTGACTTTTACCTCAGTGAAAATGCATTCTTTGAAATAAGAGCAGGAAAATTAACATTGCTTTAAAAAAAAAAGTCTCAGGAAGAAAAAATGTTAACTCTAATCAAGCATGAATTCGTTTCCTACTGATGAGCAACCTCACCTTCTCAAGAGGATTTCTTTTATTGTTATTTTTTTACTGATACACAAAAAAGCCTCAAAAGACCCAAATTGTCTTCTTCTCATTACTACCCCTCTGTCTCATCACTATTGCTTGTTCCTCTAAGCCATATATCCTCCTGACCTTTAAGGTTTGTGACTTTGAGATCATACTTCACTCTCTTCATATTTAAAAATGGTATCTAAATTTTCCCTCTCCTTCCTACACAATATAGCAGGAGGTAAAATGTCCCTGGCTGCCCCAGCTCTTAACAGTAGCCTAAACGACTCCAGCTTTGATTCACTGTAACATCCTCGTCACCTGACTCCTTAGTATTCACGTAAGCAGTCATCAGCTGAAGCTCTCACATCTTTCATGCTCACCAATCCAAAATATAAACATCAAACAACTTCTACAGTCCTGTGTCTGAAATACACTGGTAAAGTGACCTGACACACCTAACTGCTCCATAGAAAACTCACAAACTCTTTCTACTGTGTTTGGAGCAGCTGTGTCTTTTCTTTTCTCATTTGATCATAGAAACTATGCCTTTTCTCTTAAACTATTGTTCCTAGGTTTCCAGTCCTTATCTCCATATCTTGGCCTTACCCTGCACTTGAAAAAGCTGATGGTTCACTTCAGTTATCCATGTAGAAGTCTCTGGTACCATTTTAGGTGGCTTAGGGTACGCAAGACATCTTCACAGATCTAACAAGGCTGGCATACCAGCTCTGGGTCAACCATGCCCTTTTAAAGGGGCAGCAGAAGGCCCAACAGGATAACTGGGGGCATTTCAAAGGGCATTAGGTGTATTTGGGATGAAGTGTTGCTCACAAGCAGGCATTCAGCAGGTGAAGCAGTTGTTGAAATATAAGGGTATGGTATAATTTTGAACACTGGGAGATAGGTCCTTCTGACACCCAGCTGCCCCTCCAGGTCTCCCACATGCACTGAATCATATTTGCCAAACCTCTGCATGCATCTTAAGAACCCTAAAACATCTCAAATTGCAAACATGTCTATTTCCAGGTGAGTGAATCCCTCCCCTTGTACTTTGGTGTGTGCAATCTGGAGGTGAAATATCACCCTGAGAGTCTGAAAGAACAAAAGCTAACCACAGACACGTTTCTGTCAACAAAATAGTTTAAATGACTTTGATTAACTTTGATAACCATTTAGAACAACACGAAACAGCTGATAACAAGAAAATGCAATTGCAATGCATTGTTCCTAAATCCACATTTTCATAAAAAACCCCAAGAATTTTGGGTTAAGGCCAAATAACTTACATTTCCAATGTATTAATAAAATATTTTTTTTTTAAAAAAAAGAAGGATTTTTGAGGCTCAAATGAGTTAAAATAACATACGCTTGTTTTCAATTTTATTATGACAAAACTTGTTATGTTAATTTTGGAGAAGAGAGGTAATCAATAAACTCCTCTAACCCCATAATCACAAAGGAATAAGTGGTGAATATAATCATAGGTAAACATATTATCTCTGCCCTTAAGCAAATTTCGCTCCCTCATAAATTTAATTAATTCTTCATCAGCATATCATTCCTCTTGAAGGCTAACAATCGCAGGTGATGCCATAATGAGCTATGTAAAGCAGACTAAGACTGGCCGTTGTGAGATGTTACTGGGATATGTTCACAGCAAAGTCTAATCTATCTAATAGCAGATGTTTGGCCTGCAACTACATATTTTTGAAAAGATCAAACTCTTCTTTACCCATGGTGAATATGCTGGAAAGGCATTTTGGCCGAAGGCAGAAAAAAAAATGTAGTGATTTGTTTTTAATTACATTTTTATATATGGAAAAGAAAAAAAATGAAGGCTGAGAGACCAGGGCCAAGAGTTTTCATTCTGCTTCTCAAGGGGAAAAAGGCAAAAGCACCATTTTCAAAAATATGCTAAAATCGCCATTTGCATGTGTTGCAAAGGAACATCTGACTGTGGTTAAGCAATAACTTCTTGTAAAACTACCTAAAACAGCATATAATAGTGAGAAAGGGAAGGGAAAATGGGCTTCAAATTGGGGTGTTAGTCATACAAAGCACCTCAGCGATTTAAGGTGTGGTAAGGAAACCACATCTCAGTTAACTCAAGTTATAACATCTTTGTTATAAATACTGACTTACCACTTTGCCTAGTATAAAATACTCCTTTATAACTTTGTCTACTATAGTGTGGACTTTGAAATATTCGGTATCTGTTCTGGAGCACAGAGCTTGTGCAGCATTGTCCTGCCATTTCCACAATGCAGACCACACTTACAATAGTGAATGAGGAAGCCCTCCTAGACAGAGTGGGCTGGAGAAACCACAATAATAATGTTTAAACTCTGCAACGTTTCCCACTACCGCTGCTTGGGGCATCACATCTGACTGAAGCAGAAGTTAAAATACTATAAAATAGGCTTTTTCTGTGGATTTTACAGAACCGGTTGTACATGAAAGAAAGCCACACAAATCAGAAATTATTAATCTAGGCAACACTATCATGCAGAGGAGAGATGGACATGGATTCACGGTGCATGCTGCAGATAGGGACTCAGTGAGGAGGGATGTTTCTCTGCAGTGAAAATCAAAGACAATATGAATGTAGACACTCCCTGACTATCCAAAAACAAAATACGAGGCTAACTCAAATATACGACGGCATCTTTGTTCCTGAGAAAGATACAGTTCAAATATGTCTCAACCAGCATTATGCTAGAGCAGTGTTACAGTATTACATTCCTTTCACTGTCACAATCAACCTTTTTGATCAAGTAACCAAGTGCGAAATAGGGAGTTTTGTGTCAGGATAAGTAACATCAGAACCTTTAGTCCTAATATCTCGGCAAGAGAAACAGGACTGGGACATTGAGAAAGGTGTCATCTCAGAGGTAAAGTTATTACCATTTCCTAAAAAAAATGAGAAATTTTCCATTGCGGGAGATTGCCTTTTATTTTCTGGGGCTTGTAATTGCTCCTGACTGTGCTGCTCACATGAAATTCATAAAAAGTAGAAAAAAACTGCTTTTATCAGGCTGTTTTGTAAAATGCAGCGTGAAGAGAGATAAAAGTTGCTCGTTCACATTTAGCTTTGTTTACACTGTCACTGAAAGTGACTTTAATTTCAGTGATCTAAGACATGCAATAACTTGCATAAACATACAATAATCTAAACCATGCAATAGTTGTTCCAAGTTTACCTTTTCAATTCTATACTTTTCAATACAAATGAAAGACAAATGTGTCCAGATTTGTGCAATATTACTTAATAATATACATGTTTATGCTCACGTATGCATGCAAATTTCTTGAGCTGTATTTTTTGCTACAAGAAGGATTATCAAAGGATGAAAACATGCCTGTAATAAGAAAAGAGAAAAAAATTTTGTCACTGAATTAATAAACACATTTTAGGTCAACCTTTCCTCTTTTAAATCATAGTTTTACTGAAGTCTGGAAGAGAAGGAAGCCTGATACCTGATGATCTTACATCTCTAAAGCAGATGGCTTCATTATTGCTTGCCATTGGAAAAGCTCATCTTGTAAGATTCACCAGAGATTTCATGAATATATGGAAGTAAAAAATTCGGAGGTTTGCAACTATGTCTATAAAATTAGCTTAATATTGATTTTCTGGTGCATTAAAATCTGAAGTGAGCCAAGTTTAAATCTAAGGAGACTGAAAATAGTGATACAGCACTGGCTACTTTATTGCAAATCAAAATATTCTAATTATATTTCCCATATATTTGTATTCCTCAATGTCCTCAGTCACGTATAAGGAGAATGTAAGCATCTGAAGTCTTGATGCATTTATTACTATAGTCCAGCTGTGATAAAGAGCCATTAAAATCTCATTGGCCGTATATTGCTATACTTAAAACACAGCAGAAGCATTTTGTGCCAGCCAGTAACATCATAATATTTCTCAGATTGGGGAACGTTGATGCTGTTCAACATAACAGAGGCCTATAGGTTAACTGGAATGTAAAAGATGGAAAAGAAATATTCAGAAAAAAAGTACCTAATCTATTCTGTTTCTGTTTGGTGATATCTGCATCTGGAAATCAAACAGTGAGGTACCTAATACTGTGATCCTTGAATTATATTTGTGAGTGTGAAAAGCGATTTCAGTGCCTGAAGTCTGATATGTGCACACACAAGATGCTGCACAAAAAGGAGGGGAATAATGTGTCCATATGCCGTGTCTGTAAATTAAAAGCTTAAAAATATGGGAAAACACAAAAGCCAGCACAGAAATTTAAGTAGAGGAATTTGAACATAGAAGGAATGACAAGTGCTTAAAACATGAAGAAGAAATAGCTCCTATTACCATGGGATAGTGGCAGCATTGTTCTTTCTGCCTGTGATCACTCTGATTTATTGTGATATCATCTTACCCAACTTCAGATACCTGTGACATGCATCTGAGAGGCTTAATCTTCATTTCTCGTATAGTCAATAGAGAAAAGGAGCCACATATAAGATGTATTCATCTAACCTATTCTTAGGCAGGAAATATGTTGTGCTCTGAGAGTCCCTATTTCTTTCCACCGACTATCAAGGGAGTTCAGACAATTTGCTTAGATGAAGTCATCCACACACTAGCTGACATCCCCATTCAAAAAACAGAAGGAGAGAGAAAGAAAGGGAGAGAGAAGGTGAGAGGGAGAGGTACCAAAGATGCAGAACACAAGGAACCAAGCTAAAAGGAAAAGGCCTAGTATCAGGAGGGTGACTAACCTTTAAGTCCTACATAAAGAATGAGAATCATCAAGAACTGGGAAGCAACTAACCAACATAAATATCTCAATTAATAGGAAGTGTTTGAAATGCTAGTGGAAAAAGTATGGCCACATTGATATTGTGACATAATTCAGAACAAAACAAGGTGAAGAATAAATTTAACTGCCAAAGGCAGAGAGGAAAATACTCTGAATAACTATATTACCAAGCCTGAGGAAAGCAAGGAATATGCACAGAGCACTGAAGCTAGAATACAACAGGAAGAGAAACTTACTCATCCTTCTATATAAGGCTAACTCTTCTGGGGCCATAGAGCTCTGCTACTTATTTGGTTGAGAATACCCTGCTTCCTTTTTCATATATACACACCATTTGCTGTTGCTCCTATTTCAGATTTTAAGATCTTTAAAATATCTGAAGTTTTTGTTGTTCTGGCAACTTCAGATACTGCCACCAGCCAAACCAGAGAATCTCAGAAATGTTGGTTGGAAGGGATCTCTGAAGTCATTTAACACAACCTCCCACTCAAAGCACAGACATCTGGGGCTTTGTCTAGCCAGACCAGGAAAACCACCATGGATGGAAATCCCACAGCCTCTCTGGGCAACCTGCACCAGGGCTGTGCTGCCTCATAAAGAATTATATATTTTTTTTTCACCTGAAACTTTCAAGCAGCAAATTGTGGCCATTGCCCTTTGTTATATCATCTGGCTCTTCTGAAGAGAGTTTGTTTGTTTTATGTTTGGTACTAGATATCCTTTAAGGAATTATAAGCAACTATTCCAGCTCACCTTTTCCTCCTCTTTGTCAGACTAAACAAATGAAATTCTCTCTGATTTTCTTTATACAACATGTACTATAGATCCCTGACTTTTCTGTAACCCTCTACTCGACCGACTCCTGTTTCTTCACACCTCTTTTGAAGTGTGAGCCTAAAATGGATGGAGTATTCTAGATGTGGCCTCAGTAGCACCAAATAAACTGGGGTTATAATGTCTCTCCACTGACTATGCTTCTCCTCATATATTCCAGTACACGTGTTTGTTGCAATAAGGGAAAAAGGGGATTGTTCATATTCAGCCTGGCATCCACATTGACCCCTTGAATCCCTTCAGTAGGGCTAATTCTCAGGTAATTGCTTTCCAGCCTGCACGTGGCTTGTAATTCCTAGATGCAGAGCTTTTGCCTGCTCCTCATTGAACCCAGTCCTCAAGTCAATCCAGGTTTGCCTTGATAAGCCTCTGGACCAAAGTTCACATTCCTCAAGTTAGCCATTTCCCCAAATATTTTGCCATGTAAAAAGTTTGTTCTGTGTCACCATCGAGGTCACAGGTGATGAAGCTGGACACGATGGGCCCCAGCACTTGTCCCCTAGTGTGCTGGGTACACTGTCTTCAGCAGCTGCCTGCTGGGCATCTAGCCACTGATCACTGCCCTTTGAGCCTGACAGCTCAGACAATTTTCTACCCACATAGCAGTCAGATTAGGCAGCCGGGGTCTCCTCAGCTACCAAATGAGAACACTGTGGGAGACGGTGTCAAAAGCCTTACCAAAGTCAAGGTATATTACCTCCACGGCTCTTCTCTGATCTGCAGAGCCAGTCATTTTGTTGGAGAGGCAATCATGTTGTTCAAGCATGATTTGCCCTTGAACGCCTGCTGTGAGCACTCGCAGTGCCTGAATGCAGCTGGCCTCACAGTCTTTTAATTTTAACACCTGCAAACCGACAATCTCAGTCCTGCAAGGCTGTTGAACCCCAAGCTGATGTTGAAATGACACAGCCAGCACCTGCTGCACTTCAGGACATCATAGATTTGTATTCATTTTTTCAGAGCGCTGTTTCTAGGGATGGCAATAGACTCTGTAAGATTGTACTTGCAAATTAACAAGCAATAATAGAAATACTTCATTCCTAAATGCTTCTACGTCTCATTCTTTGGGAGCATCTTTTATTTCCCAAATCAAGCCTTAAATCTAAGTGAAATTAACTTGAAACTACTGAGTAATAAACAGAGAAAATGTTTTCAGAGTCATTCAGATGTTCTAAGCATTAGTTATGAGACATCAGATTAAAAGCATTTTTTACTGCAATCCTCTGTGAATAAATGATAACATCTATTCATGTTTACAAGGCTGTACAGCTATACACAATACACTTACATCTTAGACAGGTTTCCAGGTCACATAAAGGTATATGATTACTATTTTCGTTGATACCATCATCTCTGTTAGGATATTCCACATGCAGTATTTTCAAATACCAGATTTCATTGTTTCCATTTAAAATAGCATGTTTTGAAATGGTGACAGGGCTACCTTATAAGACATGCTTTTCTGTCTTACAGAGGCAAAGACAAACAGATCAGTTACCGAACAGTAAAGGTCAAAGCATAAATCAATCATTCCACTAATAAGCTATCTTCAAGCAATAGCCGTATAAAGAATAGAAGAACATTTCACTTGGCATTCTCTGCACAAATATTTCAAGAAAAAAGGCTCAAGATGACATCCTGATTCCCATCAGCTCTCTAAGAACAGAGCTTTAAGATGCTGGATTGCTCAGAATGAAGTGCTGTTGCAGGCAGGTTCTGGGACAGACAGCAAACTTAATTACACCTATCATATGCTGTCAGTTGAAGGAATGGACATCTAAGTGTATTTGTAGTATATGCAAACAAATCCCCTATCATCTTGCCATCTGTTGAAGACGCAGAATACATCTTTTTTGCCATCTTTCTGGTTGTTTATATTTTTTCTTCCTAAATACTTCTGACCATAGGACTATGCTAGGTACACCTGTGCTTTCACCTCTGGACTCACTTCAGGTCCTGAGCAGATGCAACGGTTATGTTCTCCTTTTCTGATGCATATGTTTTTGTTTGTTTGGTTGGTTGGTTGGTTTTTTGTTTGTTTGGTTTATACCAGTATGCTGATATTCTGGGTATGAAGTCACAACTATTTATATCACAGTAAGTAAACAGTGATTGTAATAGTTAGTTCTACCAGAGAGTATCCTTATTATTCAAACACCATTATTTAGCAACAGCTGCCACTTTCCACTACCTGTGATATCATAACATGTTCCTGGAGGACAAGTAATGTGGCATAGCCAGAGGGGAGGAATCATAGAATCATAGGGTTGGAAGGGACCTCTGGAGATCATCTAGTCCAACCCCCTGCCAGAGCANCTCAGCCGTCTTTCTTCTAGACTAAAGAGACCCAATTCCCCCAGCCTTTCTTCATAAGAGAGGTGTTCCAGTCCCCTAATCATCTTGGTAGCCTCTCCAGCAGTTCCCTGTCCTTCTTGAGCTGGGGAGCCCAGAACTGCTGCCTCACCAGAGCAGAGTAGCGGGGGGAGGATGACCTCCCTCCACCTGCTGGCCACACTCTTCTTGATGCACACCAGGAAGAGAGAGTAAAAGCCAGAAGCTGCCACAAAATGAATTTGCACTTTATCAAATGCATGTGTTTCTAAGCAATACCCTTCTTAATCTTCTGAAGTTATGAGCAAAGTTGGCTCTTGGAAATCATCACTTACTAGAAGAAAACAGCACAAAATCTCTCTCCAGCTTAAAAGGCAGTGTTGTCCTGCCTTTATGAAGAAGACATCTTAAGAAGATGTCTTAAGAGGAGGAATAGGTAGTTATCACTGAGCTGAACAGTTGTTTACCACTATGTATGACATGAGGATAACTTTAGTTTTCCAGTTCTGTATAGAAATATGGTAAATATAAAGTATTTGGCAACTGAAACAAAATTTCTAATAGAGAAACTCTATTTGAAGTCCTTACCTACAGAGCCTATGTTGAGGATGTTCTGCTTAATGTCTAAGAACTGCCACAAAATATGATGAAGTTTATATTCATAATTTATAGTTAGCTCACTAGAGAATGGTGCCTCAGTGCCTTGGACAGAATTTACTGGCTAAAATCAAAACCCCAGCCAGGCCTAGTATTTGTTTGTTGTTCATTTTGGAGAAAATTTGAGGAAATCAAGGATGAGTAGTTATTTAATGTTTTAGAGATAGATTAGGCATCTTAATACCCAGTGAGACACAGAAAATGGAGTGGTCAATGCAGAATGATACTCATGTAAACAATTTTAGTCCTAGCCAAACTTAACCATTTTTATGAACACTGAATGCCACGCGGCCGCAATTTGGTAACAGATCTGAAGAAAAAAGTTTGCTTTGTTTCATAAATAACTGAGGTTCAATGATCCACTCTAGCTGTGGGAAACTGGCATGAAGTTGCACATTAGAAATTCTATACAATGTGAGCACTGTTGTTTTGAAAGATCAATGATGAGAGGAGGTTATGGCAGAATTTCAGCAGTTTAATTAGTTATGTTAGTAGTATATCCCAAAGAGCTTGCGTCAGATAAAGAATGGGTGTTCTTTTCAAATAAATCATTTATTAATCACCTGGAAGAAGGAGTAAACAGCACATTAATTAAATTTGTAGATGATTCCAAAATGGGAGGTGATATGCAACAACTAATATAGAGGTAAGACAAAGAACCTGTAGTGATTGAAAATAAAAATTGTCAGTCAGTAGTGAAGTAGGTTCTATCTAGAAAAATACAAGTGAATNTATGCATTTAAGAAAAATAAGAACAAATTCAATAGGAACACCTAGGGGAAAAATGACCTGAGGGTAATAAATGTAATGTGAGTGTGTACCATAGAGTTGCAGCAAGGAAAAAAATCAGTTTCATTTTAAAAGGCAAAGGACATTGTAAACCAGAAACCCCTTCTATAGCAACATGGTGCACTCACTGAATACTGTGTACGGGCCTGGACACTTCTACACAAAAAACCTGAACTGACAGGAATTTACAAAAAAGTAGTAAAACTGACTATGAGAGAAAATCAAAAGAATTCTTGCTTGGATTAATGAAAATCAAGAAAAACTATTACTATCTCTAAAAACTTTATGGCATTAGTACCAAAAAAGGTGAGGTTATACCTAAGACACTGTCCGAGACAATGCAGATGAAAAGCAGCCTTTGTTGCATCTCGAATTTTATCGTTAGCAAGTTGTGTGACCTCAGGAAAGTCAGATTGCCTTTATGTGCCTCAGTTTTTTCATCATCTTTATAGGCATATGAATATTATACAAATATTTTCTTAGTTCACAGGTAAGTTGCAAGACTTTAATTAACCAATCTTGATTTAAATTATTTTTAGAAATTATGAGAACATATAAGTAGTAGAATGAAAATACATGGCGTGAGAAAAAAAAATACGTCTGAGGTACTGTCACATACAGAAGGACTATCAAGAACTGGATAGGTTAAACTGCTTGAGAGAAGGAGTTAGCATCCTTGTGTTTCAAAGGTTTAGGATTATGCTATTTACATTCTCATTTAACCCCTGTGATTTCTATCTCTGTGATTCTGGGACAACAATCCTTTTTATACACATCCCTCTGTGAATAATATGTGTGAAGTCTTCCTATGTGGCTAGAATTATGTATTTGGTTAAAATATGACAATGCAGGCCAACTCCGCAAAATCAGACTACAAATTTTCTTTTCAGCAAAGTGTCTTGAGTCTAATTTCAGAAATGTTTGAAGCAGATGCAGATTTGAAAACAAGCCCTGTCATCTGGAGAATGAATATGCAATTCATAATTGTTTTTTTTGGTAGTGGATGGGGTAAGGGGTAGTATTTTTCAGACCATGTTTATTTGTCTACTGAATTCTAATTGATAAAGCTGTTTTCAGCCTTCTTCATATCTTACCTAAGAAGAGATGTCAACATTAACAGGAAAGCCTGACAGTTTCTAAGCATGTTCTATGTTCAACAGTTAAAATATGACAGATAGATTGACACCAGCATCAGAAATAGTTCTGTTTATTAATAATCTGTGATTAATCTCAGAATCATGCTTTCACAAAGAATGTGGCCTTAGAAGTGCTCTACTCTGTAGACATTTCTAAACCGTTCCCCAAATTCCTTCCCAAATGGTACTGAACTCTTGGAAATGAAACCAGATTATTTTCCTTCTCCTAGTCATACAAATTGGGATCATTAATGTAAATGGTTGTTTACTTAATAATTAAGTTGTCAAACACAGAGAAATGAGACTTATTTGGAAGATAATTTCCCTCCAAGAAGGGGCAGTATAGTAAAGCATAGATGGTAAAGATTCAGGGATAGAAAAGTTGCCATCCACCTTTATTGTTTAATGAACAAATAACACTATCGTCTTATTAGAAAATGTGGACTGTTTCCACTGTAAAGCACGGTACATTCAGGTAAAACCTAGATCTATTTCCTGAAAGGACTTCAGGTCAATGCCCCAGCACTATATAAATGTGATACTCCATTAACTCACACATGTTTTGCAAACAGAAGCTGAGAAGAAACCTTTTAGCTGTTGCAGAACTTGCTGAACTTGTTTGTAGATGGTCTATTAGTGAATTTGATAGTGTGCTGTTTCACTAGGTAGTCTAATAAAGTCTTTTAAATAGACTAAGTGGTAAGGCATTGATGGGAGCAGGGTCTGGCCCTTTCCTATGAGTTTGAAAGCTGCATTGGTACTTCAATGTTTTTATGTCACAGCTGAAAATAAGCAGACAGCTAAGCACTAAGTTATCAAGTTCCTCCTCAAAATTACCACTTCATAATTTTGTTACTCTCTTGACAGTATTTTGTTCTTATCTCTAAGAATTACTTGCCATACTACATTGCCAGACCATTGAATTTTCACCTCTCTCTCTTTTTTCCCTCTCTGCTTGCTTTTTTTTTTTTTTTATCTGAAGAAACCACAGCACATTTTTGCTGATTTAATATGCTAAACCAGTTTACTTAGTTTAAAGTTGGCTGATGCTATGCATGACTACCACAGTAAGGTGACCTTGGGGTTGATCCTAAGCTTTGACATCAAAAATTCTGAACAATATGAGTTTAACTATAACCGGCCTAAACATGTTCATCATATTAATGAAGGAAATTTCAAGTGAAAAGGATATGTAAGGTCTGAATAGCAAAAGGAGATTTTAAAAGAGACAGAAGGAAAGAACTCACACCTAAGAACACTGAGTTTTTGTATACAGGTTGTACGTAAGAGAAACAAAGGTCACTCATTCAAACATGAGTATCTTCAGGCTAGCAGAAGTAATTTAAATTTAATGTTTAAATTTAAATTTTTCCTTTTTCATTGGCAATTTATTCTTTTAAATGATTTTTAATATTTTCATCTAAAAATGTACATGATATAAAGATGCATTGTTTTGCCTTGTTATCTGCGCACCCTATAGCCATCAGAAAATTATCTTGCTACCAGTATGTCTAGTAACGATACAACACTTACAATGCAAGATTGATATTCATCTCCTTATGTAAAAGAAAAAAAAAACAACAAAACAATAAATTCTGTAAACTACAAGCGAAAATACTGATAACACATGGCCACAGTATGAACTTTTTAATTTCACATGGGCATGAACAACACTGCACAAACTCACAAACAATATTATCACCTGAGTCTCAGTTTGAGACCTGCTGATACAATGCCCAGGGATACCTTCTTTTGCACACATATAGCACTGCATTAGGGATGCACAAATCATCCCTGTAAATGGTCACTGGGTCTGTGCTTTTTCCTCCTAATGCTGTTTTTGTTTTTATTCCAAAGATTACATAAAAAGCCTCTCACTAGGCTAGTCCTAACTTACATATGGATTATAGCTTTCCTGGGTATGCTTAAAGTAGTAAAAATATATATATACAGTACAGATTATCAATAAGGGCATTGCCAGTCTGCATAGCAACAGATTTTCTATTTAGGGAATTTGTAAAAAGTAGCATTAGAGAAACTAATTAAAGAGATTAAGACATTTAGAAATTTTAATCAAACCAGGAAACTGCTATTGTTTTTATGCCATGCTAAGATTGTTTCCTTTCAAGCTGTGCGTTTGAAGGCCTAATTACAGATACTCCTTGCATTCTGAAGTCTCTTTTGAGTTGAAGACGAAAAGCTGGTGCCAGGAGAAGGGCAGTTTTACATACTACATAGTACTGAACAACAACAAAAACTTCCTGCTGGTAAACAATCCTCAGGTAACAGCCGCCTTCTCCTGCTCATGCCTTTAGATGATTTACCAGATCCTGCAACCTTTGAGAAATAAATCCATTGCCTGTGATGGCAAATAAGCCCTGCAGATTGCCCAGTGAGAGACCTTTGCTGAGGTGTCCTTCCTTGGGCCACTGGTTTTCAACGCTTACCCATCCTTTCATGGGACTAAGGCCACCTTAAAAGTATAGTGAGTTCTGATCCGTCCTTCTCTCACCTCTAGCCTTCCCTTTCTCTATCCCATCACTCTTCTTACATGCACCTCTTTAGAAACAGACGAACAAAACCAGTTCCTCCTAGGCACACCGCTACAACAGTGATAAAGTTTCAACAAGCAACCTACTGATGCGTAAGTAGAAAACCAGGTCTCGCTAGAGAAACGCATCTCTCAGCATTGTAACTACATAAATCATGAGCACAGCCCAGGTGAAGGTGAGGATAAGGAGTTCTGCTTCAAAGTGCTTTTTTAAAAATGGTGGGCACAACATTGCTTTGGCTTGCCGCATTTTATCTTATGCATTAGCTGAAAATGCAATTGATCCCCATGCAAAGGCCTGGCATTAAGCTTATGTATATTTGGGTCGAACACATACTTATTCTTGGGCTAAGAACTGAACAGAGATTTTTCTAGTCATGGATTTCAGTGCATATGAAAGACGGGAATTCAAAAAACCAGTCACATTAAGGAAGAGAATGTAGTAATGTAAGATGCTGGAAAATCCAAATAAATCCCTATGGTTTGAGGCTTTCCTGTGAACAGTTAAGCATGATATTAGCCTGGCAAGAATAGTACTGTCTCTCTGGGTCTGTTGTTAGAACTGGTCAATTATTACTTTAAAGTAATACCAATGTTTTTTTCCTTTTAAAGAACTATGTAAAATCAGACAAAAAAAAATATTCAGGTATACTCAGACTCCTCAGACCAGCAGTACTTTCCTTCCACAAGAAGCATTATTAAAGGGCCATTTGAAAACCTTTTTCTGCTTCTCTTTCACTTTCCAAAGCTTCTCCTATTTTCATGATATTTTGCTTTGGAATAAAAAGAAGTACTTACACAAAGCCAATAAGGCAGGTCCTGAACCAATGATCACATCTATACAGAGATTGCATGACACTGAAACCGCTAAAAATTCTAAAGATATGCCCATAGTTATTCAAGAAGTGTGATACCGTGACTAAAAACTGTGAGGGGAAGAAAAGTCTGTTGTAGGGCAATTTCCAGTATGAGATGTATAAATTCTTAATTTAAATTTCCTTAATGATCACTTGATATTTAATGTCTCATTTTTATTCAACACGGAAGCTGTCATGTAGGAATCCCTATCCTGCAAGGCATTTGATTTTATCCCTATCTTTAATTATGTCACCATACAGCTTGCTTGAGAAGCTAGTCTCTGGCAACGGACTGCTGAAAAAAAATGTAACACACTACAATAACTTCAGCTTGGATACAAGCTTCCACAGAATACTAATTTATTTGTTTCGGTCCACTTATTGGCATTTGGAAATATACCTATGGCCAGTATAAACAGTGTGACATAGACATGGATTGATTGATATTTAAATAGTACAACTGTGTATCTGATAAACAATATCTTTAAGTCAACAGAACTAATAGAATGAAATGGAATCGTTATAATGTCTGAATAACTGGTATTGATAAAATGATGGCTATGCCAAAACTTTAGAAGAGTAGTTAAGGAGGGTTGTGTTGGAGGATTCCATTTATTAATGGCATTTCAAGATCAAATCCCAAGAAGCGTGCTAGAGACAGGGATGTGCGATGTTGGGTATACTTCTATAGCCTATTTGGAAAACTGTTACTAGCATTACTAAACTCTCCATTTCATCTTTCCTATCTCCAAATGGTTCTCATGATGCTGTGATTTTTCAAATATGGCACTTCAAGCTCCAAAAATGCCACATGTGGTACAGGGTGCATTATGCAAATGGAGAGTAGTTAAGAAGGTTGTTTGATTTAGCAGAATCTTGCCCCTGTCTGAGATACTGCCATTCCCATTGATTGCATTGCTAGAAGAAGTGTCTAAAAAGTAAACTCCAAGAATGATCAGATTCTAGGTTAATGTGGCAAAACTGGACCTTGTGGTAATGTGACGAACCTCACTAAACAAGGGATTTTCACTGGTTCAAGTTTCCAGCTAGTAGAAACAAACAAAAAGAATCTCCTCTCCTATTGATAAAAATTAGATGAGGATGATCAAGCCTGTATACCTTTATTTAGATTTAAAATCCAATGTGTGAATAAATAATTCATAACTTTAAGGAGTGAATACCAACATGCTTACAAGTGCACAGTGGCCTTTTAAAATATCGAATCATGTATGTTTTGGTGCCAAAATAGGGAGCTGAATCTCAAAGATAGACTACATACAGGAAAAAGATGGCTTCTGGGTATCGCACTAAAAGCAAGACTAATTTCACAGGTGTAGTTCTCCACTAGCTGTAGCTCTTTTCACCAGGCAGTAGATCTCAGCTACCTGGGTTTGGGTAGAGCCCAAAAACTATTCTGAGATGCCTGAAACTCCGGGATCCACTCCTCACAGCCTAGAAATATCTTCAGCTCATAGCCAGTACTGGAACTTCATTAGGCACCAGAGAAGGTGAGGCAGGTCTCCCTGCAAGTTATTTAATGATGGCTTAAATGCATATGTTATTTACTTGCAGGAGTGACAGGAAAGTTATGGAGATATAAACAAAAGCAGACACCAAAAAACCACTGCTTTCCTACTATTTCAACTTGAAATCTTGCTTCTTGCTTTGTGTGGTGACTGAAACAAAATGTTTTCTTCAAGCAATAGCTCCCAGCTTTTGAAAATTAAACAACCCAAACATTCATTATTTGCTTAGTCTTGATACTTAATTGCCCTTAGAAAATAGTAAATTTCCTAGTCTGTATTCCTTCACATGCAAGCTTATCATATTTCTCCTCTCTAGAGATTTTACATGCTCTAAAAACTATCTTGCACCAAGAAGAGATCACCTCATCTTCCAGAGGTTACTCCATGGTGCTACCAAACTTTGATTCAACTTTTATACAAGTACGTAAAAATTTATGCCTTCTTTAAGCTGCACACCCCTATGAAAATGCTTCCATGTGAGAAGAAGGAAAAAGCAGATCAGCGCAGTTTTAGTACTGGCTTAGTCGAGTTGCTCTTGTCAGAGTGAAAAAAACCTCACATACATTGTACCCACTCACTGAAGTTAGTACTCAGCAGCTACCTCCTGTTGCCTTTTTTTGGCCATGATTTTGCTGAGATTTCATTGACTGAAAATACCCTACACTACTGAAATGAGCTGTTTTCACCTCCCTCCTGCTTCACATATGTCTAATTTTTTCACTACACGAGTAGGTCTTCAAGAGCAAGGACAGCCTTTTAGCTGTGTGTTGATTAATTTTCTAACTCAGAAATAGAAAATGGCTTCTAGATGCTCCTGTGACACCACAAAAAAGGTATCAATTCACATTAAATATTTTCACTAAAGAATGTTAAATTAATAACCGGACATATATTAAAGAAGATATGTTTCAGGCCTTAAGGTTTGTTGCTCATTTTATTAAAATTCTTCTTATAGCTTCAAAGCACACTTCAAGTAGCAATTGTGTCCACCATCTGTCTCTCCACTGATATGAAGACTATCTTTCAGCAAAGCTGAAAGTTACCCACCTAAGGTTGTTCTTGTGACATATATACTGTTCCTTACATTATTAGAGTCATAATAAATAGCTTACGGCACATTATTTTTGGTCCTAACCTTTCTCTCTCTCCCTTTCCCAGCTAATCTCCTGCTCTCTGCATTGCCCTTGCAGTATCACTGCTGCTAATGATAGGCAACTGACCTGCAAATTGCTGGAACATTCAGATGATACTTCAGTGATAAATCATCCTAAATGCATAAAGCACACGGGTTACAACTCGAAGAAGATGAGAGTTTATTTCTGATAAAGCTTGCAAATGAATCTATGCATACCCCAGAGTAAACTGAGCATGTGATGCATATACAATAAACACATTAAGCAAAAACCATTTCAGTATAACTTGGAAAAGATGGGTAAGTTGAAAACAAAGATCCCAATTTTTGTACATATCCCAAGTGAAAGAGTGGGAACTGTATCAGTAATATGCAGAAAAATAATCCATAAAAAAAATTTAAAATTTAGTTTTCCAATATATTTAGGAAAATTGGAACATTTAAATTACATAGGTGCCTCTGTATATCAAGCCCAAGATTTCAGAAACAAGACCTGAATGTTCATGCACGGTACCACCAAGCAAGAAACCCTGCGATATGGATCATCTAGCAGGGCTTACAACTTGCTGATCTGCTTTTATTTCGTCTGTAGCAGTTTGGCCAGCAGCAACTGCGCTAGTTACGGTGGTGTCGCATCTAACAACAATTGGGTTGCAAGCATGGTGTTACCAGCTTGCCCGCGCAGCATTTGTCACCCCTCACCAGCACTGAGTGGGGCTGCCCACACAGACACCAGTTGCTACTCCTTTCTACCAGCGCCTACAGAGACAAGAGGCTAGATTGCACTATGGGAGCATAAGCAGCATGTCTTCATTTCTCCCTCTCAGCTACGGGTATAGAATGAGAGCTAAAGCACAGCAAGCGAGGAAGACTTCAGAAGCAATACCCCTGTGCCAAATCTTTCCTATCTTCCCTCCAAAGATCTAGTAGCTCTGATTTATACATGCAATGTTCATAGTTAGCACTAAGTATAGAGCAAGTGGACCTTAATATTTTTAAACTATCTTTAAAAGTATTCTTATGGCACACAGGCATATATTTCCCTTCTCTCCCTGAAAGATCCTACTGCTAAGAGAAACATTCCTGTGATATTCCTCACAGGAGAAGAGTCATTTCCATATTTTTATGATAAACTACAGAGCACAGATAAAAGGAAAAAAGGAAACCTTAAAATAAACTCTAAAAACTCTTTTAGATAAGTAGAGATTCACTAAATCATTTTTCAGATTTTCCAGGATCCTTTTCATGATAGACTATTTTAAGTTTGCTTTTAATTTGTCAGTTGTTTGGACACACAGGCAAAAGAACTAAGAAAAGGAGGGCAGCAAAAAGACAACAATGCCTGTGTATTGCAGCCGAGAGATTAATCTAAAAAATACTATTTCCACATTTAATGAGGGCTGAGGACAACAAATAAGAAATGATAAGGCTACAGTTCCTATTACCCAGGGTGCTGACACCATGTATGGATACCCTTGTTTTGTAGCTCGGTTTTTATATATAGTCTCTATTTTTGACTCTTACAGCATGATTTTGCCCTTGCTTTTTGTCAGGTGAGCTCTTGCCTCCAGAGTAAGGTTTGGGTAACAGAGCCTCTGACAGTTGATCGTCAGAAGACTGACGTCTTTCATCAATGTTATGGACTTGAGGTAGAGGCCTTATTAATCCTATTCTTGTCCATATGCGTATAAAGCATCTTTAATCGTAGGATTTTTAGCATTTGTAAGGCAGTAATTTTACTTATGGGTTAGTATTTTTAAGGCTTGGACACTTAAATTCAGAAAACAATTTTCATCATAAAATATTAAAAAGACTATTCAGAGCTTCAGTGAAGATTAGATGTCATTTGAATTCAACAGGACAACATTTTTTTTCAACCAGCATAAGGTAATAACTGAGCATCACAGTGCTTACTTGCCTTAATATTTTTAATGTCTTTTTCCCAACAAAATACTACAGAAAAAAACAAAGGATAGCTTTTGCAAAAGGGGCAAATAAAGCACAAAGAGGGCATCAAGAGTTTTTTAGATGTTTCACTCCTTTATTCCCTTCCTAGGGGTGGAATTTATCTGAACTAATGTTTAAGTAAGTCCACAGTATAGGCATCTATGTCTGAACTAAACACTCTCTCTAATCAATATAGAGAAATAAGGACTTCAGGGGGAGATTTTTCTTGACCTATTTGAGGTGTAAACTTTAGACTAGCATGACTTGCACCTATCATTCCCTATCAACTACTGAGGGAACCTACAGGTGTACCCTACACTGTGGACATCTAATCATAGAATCACAGAACCATAGAATTGCCTAGGTTGGAAGGGACCTTTCATATCGAGTCCAACCATCAAAATAACTCTGACAAAAACCATCACTACACTGTACCTCTAAGCACTATGTCTACCCGTCTTTTAAATACCTCCAGGGGTGGTGACCCAACCACTTCCCTGGGCAGCCTGTTCCAATGTTTAATAAACCTTTCAGTGTAAAAATTTTTTCCTTATATTTAGTCCAAACTTCCCCTGGCACAACTTGAGGCCGTTTCCTCTTGCCCTGTCACTCATCACTTGGGAGAAGAGACCGACTCCCACGTCCCTACAACCCCCTTACACATAGTTCAGCAAGGCAAATTCTGCTCTCTGTTTAAGAGGAAAAACACGGGATCCATGCCTTTCTCAAAGCCTGTTTGGATTTGGCTATACCTGGACGACATGCTTTCTAACAAGATTCGTTTGAAAGTGGGTCATGTCCAGCTGTTCCAGCACAGGGTAGAAGCTTGTCCTTTGCTTTGCAGCTTCATAAACCTGATGCAGCTGGTTAGAATTTTACATGCTCCACTGACCAGCTGTACTTAGGATAGGAAGCTGCGGAAGAGCAGAGAGAACAAGCCATCCAAATGTACAAAGTGCATTTCCAGCTGCAGGGAGTGTGCAGAAGACACCACTTCCCGCAGCGGTGCCTTTCAGTATGGGACTCGACCAGGTTACAGGAATTTGCAACCCTGTCTGGAAATTGTTCTTTCTAGTGTTCCAACTCTCCCTTTCCAAGTTTGTAGGCTTGCTGCTTCTCCTGTTTTCGTTATTTTTTAAAAAATAATTTATTTTTGATCTAATGTAATTTACGAACAAATTTTGACATAATATGTGAAACAATGATTCACAGTAATCTTAGCACAAATCTTACAGAATTAGACCCTGAAATCATTTGTAGGCAATAGAGATTCCTCTTAGGCTATTATCAATTCCGATAAGATTTGGAGCAGGTATAGAGTATTTTATTTTCAAATTAATGTTTACTGTGAAATATAAGGTAAGGGATCTTTTATCAATAACATTTGTAAAGTTTAGAAACTTGCACCAGATGTCTGATGAAAGCTTGCAAGCAGTTACATACACCAAGCCATCAGATGTTACCTCTTTTTAAGGCTTCTAACTGCTCTAAGGCCTGTATTTTGTCAAGTGCAGAAGTTATGTAGTGTGTTAAAACAGTAGATGAGTTATATGGAAACCATGGCCCTACTAGCACTGTTACAGCCTGACAGCTGGGGAGCTATGGAGTGGGAAATACATTGCAAAGCAACACTGAAATCTTGTAACACAAACAAGGAAAAAAAACCAAAACACCACCACCTTGTCCAGAACTAAAACCCAAAATATCTGTTATCAGGGCTTTCCTGTGGTGGAGCCTCTGTTCTGTCACAGACATGGCAGCACTAGAATAATATGAGTAGTTGCATAAGGTACACAGATTATACTATATCTGTTTGACTTTCTCACACTCCTTAGAAGCCTCCTGGCTCTCAAACAGCTCTGTGGGAAATGCAGACTGTTCCAACTCCCTGCTTCTGAAAACCAAGCAAACAGAGTAAAAAGTAAGCAAAGCATGAAAAAAATATCCTGAAAGCCTATCCCCCACCTGCCGACCATCAGTGTGCAAATGGGCTCCTCTGAGGTTGCACTCCCCCTCTTCTGCAGAAGTCCACGGGGGCCAGTGCAGCTCCAGGTATGAGCTGTGGGCTCCGGCTGGGCTGTGAGGCTGGACAGCAAAGCTGGGAGGACAGGGAAGCAGAGGGCAGAAGACTTGCACTGGCCATGCAACTGAACCTCAGTGCATTCTGACTTCCAGCATCTCCCTTACTTCACTTTCCACAGGGTTTTTTTTTGCCAAGTTTACTAAGATCACTGTACCCGGCTACAAGAGTTCATCTCATTGAAGACTTCTTACTTTGCTGGAAAGCAGCTTCACAACACCACATTTTTGTCAGCTCTAATATCAAGGAAAGATTCAAACCCACTATTTTTTCTCCAAGTTCTTTCATAAACTGTGTAAGAAAAGAAAAGGGAACACAGGGTGTCTATGATGCTAGCTATTCTTGAAGGTATTGTTTTGGGGGATTATCTTTGAAACTTTCTTCCCTGCCCTGTAATTTACACTGCTACTGCTGGTAATGACTGTAAGAAATATAAGCAGCACTAATGGGTATGGATCACTGTTCTCCTAGACTGTAAAAAAAGGAGCATGGGGAATGATGACCCTGTAAGATAGATCAATGCAGCTGCAGATTGGTTCTTACGCTATTCAGGTTATTTTCCTTAAATGGCATCATGCCTCACACATTCCGCTGAAGGCTATCCATATCCATTCAAGTTCATGACAGCTATTCTTAGACATTCTTTCACTTTGAACACCATTACCAAGACTACTACTGTACTTTTTTAATGAGAATGAGGAGACAGTGTCCCTTTTATTAGGTTCAGATCTGTTCAGCTGAAATTAAAATTCTTGGCTATAATTTCCAACAGTTATTCACAGGATTAGTGAAAAAACGTCACCAAACAGCTACTTGTTCCCTCATTAACATTCATGACAAAACTTTCCGATAGGGCTGGTTTCAGCTGCTGATGGAGCAATACTTAGAAGAAATTGGCTTGTCTGTGAAACAGCTGCTCAGCAATGCCACTATGCAAGGGAATCGGTGGTAATCAGACGATACCATAACAGCTACACTGGGAGCATAATATATTTTAAGCTGCTTTGAGGTATATATACAGTGAGGGTCCAAGAATTAAAACATGACTGCTTGTCCATTGCTAGGAACAGGAAACAGCTGATCATTACTTGTCTGCTTATTTGGATTAGTCCGACCTAAAGCCTTGAACTAAAAGAAAAATCTCTATCTGCTGTAACTCTTCACTTCCTGTGTGTTTCCTGTCTGCTGGAAGGGTTTTTTATTCCTCTTCCTAGATTTTGGAAGGGTTTGTGAGTCCCATTGCTGAAATGGGTATTGCATTCTTTGCTACTATCATTGTGAACCTACTGTTTCAAAGGAAATTTTCTCATTTCAAGGCTTGCTTTCTTAGGCAAGATTCTCAAGAGAGGATTCTCTGGATTGTCATGCACCCATAAGTGAAATTCCAGATACTGGTTTTTTTTTAAATGACTGTCCAGTATGGCAATGCAATGGCAAATATACACATGGGGGCAATACAGATGTAAACATCTGCACATAAGGCTCAGCCAAAAATTGGCATCTGGTATTTTGTTGTGTAGCAACTCATGCTTATTCACACTTATGGTCTAGAATATGGAAACCAAATGAAAAATATTAGTCAGACCTTTGACTCCGAGACGCCCGTCTTTGAACCTCACACACTATGAGGAATAAAACACTTAGAAGAATGTGAATCTAGAAGAATGGAGCTGTTAAAAGTCCCAACACAGTGACAGCCTCTTAGAAATGTGGAGGACAAGTAAATAAGAAATGAGTAAGAGTGTACAGGGCTTTAGGATGCAAGAACTGATTGCCAGTTAAAAGAAAGGCATAATTTCTTCTGATCACAGCTGGTTCCAATGTGTTTAATAATTTCTAGAGTTATCTGTTATGAATTTCATATTCAACTTCTCCTGCTTACATTTATTACAGAAATTAGTTCTTGTAGAGATTTGGAAAGTACCGCCCTTCAGGTAAAATGAAATATAAAACTGACAGAAGTGATGTAGGAACATTGTCAGCAGGCTGAAGGAAGTGAACCTTCCTCTCAGCTCACCTTCCTCTCACAGGAAAGGTATGGACATACCAGTGCAAGTCCAGCAAAGGGCAGTAAAATGATGTAAGGACTGGACCATCTCTCATATGAGCAGAGACTGAGAAAGCTGGGACTCTTCAACTTGGAGAAGAGAAGGCTCAGGGGTATCTTGTCAATGTGTATAAATGTCTGGTGGGGAAACTAAATATGGAGCCAGGCTCTTCACAATAGAGCCCAGTGACAGGACAAGAAGCAATGGGCGCAGACTAAA
>VXBO01008854.1:287809-313835 GCA_013400135.1 Rhinoptilus africanus | reverse complement strand
CGCAGACTAAAAAAAAAAAAAAAATCAGAAATTCCACCTAAACACAAGAAAACACTTTTTTAATGTGAAAATGGTCAAACACTGGCACACGTTGCTCAAAGACGCTGTGGTCTCCATTCATGGAGACACTCAAAATGTGGCTGCACATGCTCTTGGGCAGCTTTGAGTAGGGGGGAATGACTAGGCCACCTCCAGATGTGCTTTCATATCTCCTCCATACTCTGATTCTATGACTCCGTAAGAATGTGTGTCATACTATAGGCTAAAGAGACAGTGTTTAAATTACAGCAGATTGAGCTCCCTTGTAGAGAGACCATTAATAGGAATCTGAGGCAAAATCCTGAAAAGGAAAACAGGCCTCAAATTACCTGTCAAAATGGAATTCGTAAAATCATTCCATTTATGCTTAAGTGTGCAGTTGCGGGACAGAAAGCAAATAAGATAAGAATGGCAAGGCATATGAAGGTCAGATCATAATTCAACAAAGAGTTCACGTACTCCTAGAAAGTCTTATGTTCATTACCCTAAGACATGCCTGGTACAACAGAAAAAAAAAATGCAAAAATCTACAAGACCTTCCATGTCCTTTTCAAGAGTTTGCAAAATTACATAAATGCCTGCACAAACAAAGAGGCTGGCAGCAACACTACTTTAAATTAACTCCTCACGGGAGCAGTGCTCGTATACTCTCTATCTCACTGTTACTTAAATGTTCGTATATTCTGTTATTGCTTAGATATGCTGCTCTTGATAAACACAGGTCCTGTACACAGCTTCCATAAAATCATCAGAATTGGCTGTATTTGTTTTGTTATTTGTGGTGTACTAGCATCAAATGGCAGAATCATGTATCAGAACTCCCTTGTGCAACCAAAGTACCAAATTAAAACAAAAAAAGGATTCTTTTTAAAGAGTTAAAACTAACAATCTAACAATCTAATACTTGCTTTATACTGAAAAGCATCATCCCATTTTAAATTGCAACAAATCTGGCTAGTTTTATACTGAAAGACAGCCTATTATGTGAATATAGTTTTCCATTAATTTATTTGCCCTTCTGGAAAGACTAAGCAGTTTTTCTATATAAGCTAACAACTTCTGAATAGTTTTAGAATAGCATTAAAATGCTGAAAGTATACAATGCTCTTTGAGAGGACGTCACATTGCAGATTCCCTTTAAAACATCAATGATAAGCCAGAAGAAACCACTTAGTCATTTAATCCAACTTCCTGCAGAGCAGATCCATAAGAATCCCAGAATGCAGTATTTGCAACAGTTCAGTAACTTTCAGCTATATCCCTTACCATCAATATTAAGATATAGAATTTCAGGTTGCTGAAAAAGTCATAATGTGCTTAAGTTCTTTGCAATATAAAAAAGCCTCAAGTTACCAAAGAATTAGTAAGGTGCCACCTGAGCTCTGTGGTCAATGAGCCCAGTGTTTTCAGCAAACTGCACTGAACACCAGTGATCATCCTGGTTTCCTTCTAGAAAAAGCAAAAAAACCTGTACATGCCATAGAGGTTTGAAACGTTGGTTCTGCTTGCATACTCATCTTGTAATACTGCACACAACTTCTGAATATTTTCTTTAGGTCCTTCAAAGCCAAGTGAAATTTTGGAAATCCACTACAGAGAGGTTCCAAACTCACATTAAAAAGGGAAGCCATCACAATGCAGAGCACTGCACAGTCAGCCACAGCACAGTCCTTCCAAGGACTAAGGACACTTTATAAATTATATTAGCATCTGATCTGTAGCTGGGGACTTTTCTCCAGTTCCTCTTCATATTATACATCTCCCATTCCCTCCTTTTATAATTCTTCTTCCCTTCTTTGTCATATTGAAAGAATCAATATTAGAAAAAAAAATAAAAACTTTAATCGCATGAAGAGAAGGATACAGAATTACCCTAAGGAGTCAGAGACATCTTCATTTTTTTTCTGAATGCAACCTCAGAGTTTCGAAGTAAGCTTCCAGTGCCAGGGATAACCTTTCTACCATTCTCTTACGTATGTGAATTGTGCCTTGTTACCTGGAGTTAGGCAGCTTTCCTGCACCTCTTTGCAGGTTTTCTACCTACATGCAAAGATGAGGCTCTGCAATCTTTTTTGCATTGCTGATTTACAGTTCTTCATGCCAGACCCTTTCTGCCCTACACAGATGCAGAAATGCTCAGGGGGACACTTTCAACACAAATACAGATTTTGTATTTAGATAAAGCCATGACTGAATAATCTGAAGCTCTTTTACTCGTTGCTAATTTGCAGTTTATGAGAAAAGCTCAATACAGTGTGACTTCTAAATACAGACACAAGCATAAAAACTGCTTAATGTTCATTATTAAAGACAGGCATTTAGCAAATTGTGACAATGAACCCTTGATCTTACAAAGATCTTACAAAGGCTGAGGACCAGAAGAGATTGGAGTACTGATTAGAAACAAATAAAACCCCCAAACTGTCCTTGTCAATTCTTTCTAGGTATAAAAGATGTGTTCAATACTGCTTAAGTGGTTTGCATGATAATCGCTCTCAAATGCAACTGAAGACTTAGTGTTTGGAAGCCAGAAGCCCTCTAAGACACTCTGTACATCACAAGAAAATCATACAGGAAAATACTACAGCCGTAAGGCTACAAAAAGGCAGACTACAAAAAACCTGCTTTGCAATAACAAAAATCGTGGGAGATCCACAGTTCATCTTGCAACAGTGAACATACTTACAAACCTAAATTTTGCATTTGAAACTAGGAGACAAAAATTATAAGCCTCTCTCTGCACATCTAATCTCTTTTTTCAACATTAGCCAAGCCTGCAGGCGCTTAACCGTCTGATTCTTGATGTCATTGTAATTAAAGGCAATACTCACAAGGCTGATAAGCATACCAGCTGTAAGCTAACCCTTATCTTAGCCAAACTGACAACTACAAATGTGATATCTAATTGTTAAAAAAAAAAGAACATTGGAATTTATTATGGATAACTGACTTTTAAATCCCATAACCTTGAAAATAAGTAAATTATATCCATCCTACCGTCAAACTTCTTGTGTCGGGATACAAAAGTTGTGCGTACGAAGTGACTTGTCTCCTCCACTAAGTTTTCAAACTCCAGTTTGCTCTGTTGGCTTAACTTGTCCTCCATTTCTGAGGTGCAACATGTATATTCCTGAGGGCAGATTCTCAAATGTTCCCCTGGAATCACAAGAAAAAAAGAATTAGAAATATATGAATACAGACAGAAATGTGCCAGAATCAAATATACATGATGTCTCTTCAGTTAAGGAAGGTGGGCTACCCAAAGAGCTCTCTAAGGGTTGATACTTGATTGGTAACACTTTGAATCTGTGTCAACAAGTTTGCCATAGTTGGGCATTCCTCACACGGGAGGGGAGATGCACTTTGCAAGTTGTTTTAATACTTCAAAAAATAGACCTGTCCCACACCAAAAGTGATTCATCATGCTGAAAGAGCCTTCCTCATATACTTAAAAATTCAAAGTCAATTGCTTGCTTTCTGTTTGTATTCAAAATGCCTGGAGAGATACCTAGTGAGATGGCCTAGTGAGTTACAAGTTATCAGAGCTGTCCTGCTGTCAAAACCCAAAATACACAAATTATGTATTTCTGTAGATAGGTCCCACTTGCCCAAACGCACCAAAACATTCTCCCCTTCTACTCTTCCCTCCCTTCTGCTTGGGTAAGTGCATTTTAATGGCTGAGTTTGGGTGCCCAATGTTTTCTTGGGCAGCATTTCTTGTTAGATGGAGCAAGTGCTCTGCTGAGTAGGAGAAAGCAATGAAGAGTTTAATTAATGCTTATGTTATATGGAAATGCAATGTAAAAGGTAATGAAAGCCTCTTATTTAATTCAATAGATTTATCTCTTGAAGCACTGTGCCAGTTCTTCTGACAATATTGCTTTCTTCGGTACAATTTGCAAGTGGAAACCAATTCTTTAGCTCATGAAATTAAAATGGTCTGTTATTACATGAAATGTGAATTTCCAATTGACACTGTACCATGAGTGTCAGAAACATTTAACTCAGTTTGTACAAAGGCAGGAAATTCTACCATCCCCTCTTGAGAAATAAAAAGAATGATCTGCCTCTATGATTAAAGTTACTTGTAAGGCAATGAAAACATTTAGCTTTCTGTACAGCGAATCCTGATTAAAAATCCCTCTGCAAATCTCTTAAAGGTGCAAATAAAATGATATACAAAGCCCAAGGGTTAAATAAATACTGGGGACCTGATTCTCATTTATACTGAGGCTCCTTTCTACCACTGCTGAGCTGTAAAGAAGATTTAAATGCAATTTATACCTACTTCAAGGCTACTTTTCACCATTCTTCCTATGTAGTGAGGAGAATCAGGCCCTAAGGTTTATGCTTCCCAGGGGCATAATATATTTAGCTGCTACATCATTTTGAAAACAGCATCAAAAAGAGGTTTGCACATGCTTAGAATAAACATTGTCTTCAGTTTGTCCTCCCCTTATTCTAATTTTTTTTCCGTTTTTGAATTAAGTCTTCTAATTTGAAATTTCAACCCTGACCATGAAATTTCAACCCTGACCCATCACCTTCATCTTAATTTGTTCTTTCTGCAGGAGTTCATAATATATGAATTATAATGCTGTGAGATTTCTTTTAGCAGTCTCAAGACTTTCTAAAAGCTCACAGCTACACATCTTCAGGAAGGATCATTTCATTATTATCGGTTACTTTTAGGCAGTACTATGTACGAGTCCCAGTCATGTCCAAAAGCACCATGATATAAAACACTGTATCAACCTGGAAAAAGAGATGCCCACAGACTATCAAAATATTGCAAGGATTGTTTCCTGTTTCTACTACACCCTTCCAACACAATAAATTAATTCCTTTCCGTTCCCAAATTTGCACGTCTAATCCATAAACAACACGTACAGGGACTGGTGAGCAAGCTGCTGTCAAACATAAATGATAGTGGCAAAATAATGGTTAACTTACCCTCTACATTGCTGTCACATTGAACTGAAACTATTCAACAGGTAACGTGACTGCAGAGGTACCAGAATAAAACACAGTAAGCATTATTTTAGTAACAGTAATGTTCTGAGTTTTTATTAGATGTCAGAAAGACAAGGAAAGCTGACATATTCCGTTATAAGAAGCAGTGCTGTGTGCTTGATTAAATAAAAAACCCATACTCTGTCCATAATGTCTGCAACCCCCTTTCTCAATAAACTGTGAGGTTTTGAGCACTGGGTAGACCTACTGTCCCAGTTTCAGCCACAATGGTTTTTTATGCTTTCTATAATGATAATGTCCTCTAGTGCTATTGCAGTTACAAATTTTTATAAAATTCAGTTTTCCTTCCTCTGTTCATTTCAAGTTGTTTTTTTTTCTCTTCTATTTTTTTTTTTTTTTTTTCATAATTGACAGACTATCAACTCAACTAATACTAATCATCAAGGCATTGTGCTTAGTGAGTAACTGCCACAGGTTTATATTTTTAAGACATTATGTTAAGCTGAGTATTTCGATAAATTAAAGCATATTGAACTCAGTATAGCAGTAGTTTTTGTTGCAATATTAATTTTTCTCTTGCTTATTTATTTGCAGTCTTATTTTGTCTTTGCTACAGAAACAACTCGGCTGCTATAAACTCTTTCACATCCCTACTGCACTTATTTCTTATACATGTATTTTCATTAAGTTTCTTCTTTTTAATTCACTGAATCTTCATTCATTCATGAGGCTCTTGACTACTGAAATATGGAAGCTACCTTTATCAGAAATGCTCACAACTTCTACATTAACTCATTGGTTTCCACTCCTAATGATGTATCTTCCTCAATCATCTATACTAACCACCCACCTTCATGACAAAAAGCTTGCTAGACTATAATCAGCTTTTTAAAAACAACGTTTCTAGCTCTTCTCTTGTCCCCTGCCTTTTGCTAGAAAGAAACAATCATGTAAATATTGTGTGTCAAGATTTTTTCCTCCTCCTCTTTGCTGCACTGGAGGCTCAGGTCAGATTATAGATATATCAAAAGCATTTCCCATTGCTCTATTCTAATGCAGCATTTGTAGGCCTAAAAGTTTCAAGTACAGTTTGCAAAGATGAAGTCTTTAGAAATTATGGCTCATAAGCTCTACCATGTTTGTAATGGCCATGACTGGCTGCAGTCTCCAAAGGCTTACAACTTGGACAAAATCTTGGGCCCTTTCCTGGGACTGGTGACTGGAAACTCCCTGACAAACAGTCATTTCTGTATGCTTAATCTTAATTTCCTGTTTTAAAAGAAGCAATTACCATTTTGTGTTTGTTCTTACTAAACTTCCAACTCATGTTAGAATTGCCAGGTGATTAGTTCATTCCTTGGACAAATGAAACAGATACGACTTTTTCAAAACAAAAGTAGGGGCTTTTCATAGAATCATAGAATCATAGGGTTGGAAGGGACCTCTGGAGAGCATCTAGTCCAACCCCCCTGCCAGAGCAGGACCACCTTAGAGCAGGTTGCACAGGAACCCATCCAGGCAGGTTTTGAATGTCTCCAGAGACAGAGACTCCACCACCTCCCTGGGCAGCCTGTGCCAGGGCTCTGCCACCCTCAAGGTAAAGAAGTTCCTCCTCATGTTTAGGTGGAACTTCCTATACTCAAGTTTGTGCCCATTCCCTCTTGTCCTGTCACTGGGCACCACTGAAAAGAGACTGGCCCCATCCTCCTGACACCCACCCTTCAAGTATTTGTAAGCAAGGTCCCCTCTCAGCCGTCTTTCTTCTAGACTAAAGAGACCCAATTCCCTCAGCCTTTCTCCATAGGATAGGTGTTCCAGTCCCCTCATCATCTTTGTAGCCCTATGCTGCACCCTCTCCAGCAGTTCCCTGTCCTTCTTGAGCTGGGGAGCCCTGAACTGGACACAGTACTCCAGGTGGGACCTCACCAAGGCAGAGTAGAGGGGGAGGATGACCTCCCTCCACCTGCTGGCCACACTCTTCTTGATGCACCCCAGGATGCCACTGGCCTTCTTGGCCACAAAGGCACATGGCTGGCTCATGCTCATCCTGTTGTCCACCAGGACTCCCAGGTCCCTTTCCTCAGAGCTGCTCTCCAGCAGGTCAGCCCCTAACCTGTACTGTTTTGTTGGTTGTTTGGGGTGGTTTTTTTGTTTTTGTTTTGGTTTGGTTTTATTTGTTTTGTATTGTTTTGTTTTGTTTTTAAATTAAGGGTTGTTTTATTTGGGATTTTTTTTTCTTTTGTGCAAATCTGTGATATAACAGGCTGCTTGCATTGGAAATAACCCTGAAGGCAAGATTTGATTGTGTTTCCTCTATTTCCCTGAACAGGATCGTTTACCATTTGCCTTTTGTAATATATTGTTCTGTTACTCTAAAAGGAGTTTAATCACTGATCTGTGGATTTACACACCTTAAGTATTTTGCAGGCTGAAAATGTGTTCACAGCTAATGTACCAATTCTTGCCCTGGGAAACTCCATATGGTCTACGTTCTTATGCTAATTTTAGCAAAGTTTTTTATGGCACAAGTAGCATTGGATATAACTGACTAGTTTTTCCTTGTTATAAATGGTGTCTCCCCAGACAAGTCTGACAGAATGTAGTTTTACGCTGCACCAGCATTTTGCTAGTCTAAATAAGTATTAACTCAGCAGTTCCCAGAGATCTACCACAACTCTTCTAACCACCATTTCCAGCTGAAGATGCTGACCTACATATGTCTTCTCGTGTGGCTTATGTTATATAAATCACATAAATTGCGTGCTACAAATTCAGCTACCAGTATTCAGTTTCAGTTTTATTAGAGCTGTAATCTCACACCTGCCTTCACATGATCCAAATTGGCAAGTTTTGCACTTAAATTTGGCAATCCTGCTAGCATGTTGCTTTGAAGTGTGATAAAACAATTTATAAAGCACTTGTTTTATATTCAGATATATTGCAGTTTGGTGTCCCCATAACATGCTACGAACCTCACAAGATTCTTTTAAAATTCGCAGCTCACAATTCTCAAGCTGAATAAATGGTTCTACGATGTTTCAAAATGCCAGAACTGATTTGAACTTTGTAACTACGTGCAGAAGATACAGTCTGAAGGAACAATAAACCCTATGGAATATAACATTACCCTTAACAATATCACTGCCAGATTTCCTGAACACCTGATTCAAGCATTGGTCACAATATTAGAACTGGAAGCATGATCACATAAAATATTTTACATCAGCCAATATTTTTTATGAGTTATGTTGCAAGTTTAACAATTTCAGAAACGTTTCTTTCTGAGGCAGTCAATATTTCATAGTTTCTATTCCAATCATAAATTAAAAAACCTGATATTGTTCTGTTGACAGAATGGTAGGACTAACTGTATGACTGGTGAGAATAGAAACATACAGTCACCACGCTGCTTCATAAATCATAGAATCATAGAATTTTCAGGGTTGGAAGGGACCTTAAAGATCACCTAGTTCCAACCCCCTGCCATGGGCAGGGACACCTCCCACTAGATCAGGTTTCTCAGAGCCCCATCCAGCCTGGCCTTAAAAACCTCCAGGGATGGGTCAGTAGTGCACTGCAGGAGCAGCAAGGTCAAATCAGATACTGGGCTGCATCGCTGGGGCATTACTAGCAGAGACAGAGACATGTTCATCCCACTTAGTGCTTGTCACGCTGCACCCGGAACACTATGTCCTGTTCTAGTCCCCATAATTCAAGGAAGACGCAGACAGGCTGGAGAGGATCCAAAGGAGGGCTATGAAGATGATGAAAGGGCTGGAGAACCTACCCTGACAGGAAAGACTGAAGGAGTTAAGTCCTCTCCCTGGAGAAGAGAAGGCTCAGGGGCATCTCATCACAGCATTACAGTACTTAATGGCTAGCTACAAAGAGGACAAAGGCTCTCTCTTCACAGGGAGACACATGAAGAAGACAAGGGGCATCAACTAGAAGTTGTACGAGGAGAGGTTTCATCTTAACACAAGAAAGAAATTTTTTACAGTGAGAACAATCAATCACTGGAACAAATCCCCAGGGATGAAGTTCTTCCATCACTGGAAGTTTTCAAGATGCGACTGGACAGGGTGCTAGATAATTTCATCTAGGCTCCCTTTGCCACAGTGCCTTGGACCAGACGATCTGTTGGGGTCCCTTCCAGTCTGGGTGGTTCCATGGTTCTGCAATTAGGCATTTCAGATCTTCCTACCTCTCAGAATTTCAAAGAACTGGAACAGATGGAGTTTTGTTTCTAAATTAACATTTTCCACCTAATTTTCTATATTTTTAAAATTATTTTAAAGTATTATTTTAAAAATATCATGAATATAGTTAAAACAAAATGCCCATTCAGCTTTAACCCTTCAAATCTCTTTTGAGATTTGGATCTTTTTTCTGTATTGGTACTGATGTTTCTGAACACTTATTTTTTGAAGTTTTCAATTCAAGTGCTCTACTGCTGAAATCAGGATGGAAGAACTCTTAATGATCATATTATTAGTTTTCTATTATGGAAAACTATTCTCCTACAATACACTTATACCCTTCTGTCACTCATATATGCAGGGAGAAAACAGTGGAAGCATTTCCAGTAGAAGAATTTGACTCAGAATGATCTTTAACTTAAAAAAACTCCTGTTGGTGGTTTAACCCCAGCCAGCAGCTAAAACCCCACAGCTACTTGCTCACCCCTCCTCCCTCCCCCCAGAGTGGTAAGGAGAAGAGGGAGAAAAGGAAGGGAAAGTAAAAAAAAAACCAAACCCAACCTCATGGGTTGAGATCAAAACAGTGTAATAGAACAATATCAGAAAAGGAAAATGGCAATAATAATAATGACACAAGTCACTCTTGCTGCCTGGTGAATTGGCACAGTCCTGAGCAGTGATTGCGAGTACCCACTCCCTGGCTAACAGCCCTTTATATGCTGAGTATGACATCTATGGTGCAGAACATTCCATTGGCCATACCATTGTTCTGTCTAGGCTTCTTCTCAGCTTCGATGGGAAGCTGAAAAAAGTCCCTGAAAACTATAATCACCGCCTGGCAGCAACTAAAACAATATGTATTATTGACATTCTTTTCATAACAAATCTGAAACACAACAACCACTAGAAAAAAAATTAACTCAATCCCAGCTGAAACCAAGACAAACCCCAAATAGCAGCATTAACTCATTTACCATTGACTTATTTAACAGTTAAAACTAAATTAGAAATGTGAGTTTCATAATTTCAGCTAATACTCACATAGTGAAAATTAAAATATCATTTTGTTGGACAAAACCTGTTCACTAACCAAAAAGTCCTCAGGCTCCTTCTGACTTTGTAATTATCTTCTCTGTGGGGTATAACAACCCTGCAAGCAGCCTCTGTAAAATTGCACCTGACATTCAAGTCTCAGAATTGAACTTTCCTACTCAAACTAAAAGGAAACAGATTATGATTTAAATTAATTCTATTGTAATATTGGCCTGACAAGTGATGGCGGGAGCAGTATTTGCACAGAAAAGGACAGCTGAAGGAAAGGGGGGAAAGCTGTCTGTAACATACAGATCATGTCATTAGACACAACTCTCCTAATTTCAATCAACAGAATATTGAAGTTGAAGAACTTGTATGTCCAGTGGACTCCAATAAACCCGTGCAACTACCTCATGAAAGAAAATGACTCATTTGTTTGCCTTGTACCCAAATCATCTTTTCTCAGATTCCTTTTGTTCCTTGAGTGCTTTGAGGTCAATTAAAAAATGAACGCCTTCCAAACAGACTGATAATTAGTTAACAGTCTCTTCATTATCTGTCCTACAGGGAACATTCATTTACAAGAAGCCCCGACCCTGTTGTCCTTGGGAAGCCTTTGTTACAGAAGCTGAGGCCAAGGCAAACTTGTTCACACTAGGACTACACAGATGCTAAAGAAAGAGCTGGAGTCCCTCGAGTTTTCCTAACTAAACTACTAGAAGCAGTACTACTACTACAACACTCAGGTTCATTACATTTTCCAAGCATACACAGTCAGACAACTGGGTTTTGATAGCACAGTTTATGAGAAGGATCTTTAGTTACCTCTTGAGGGGGTGTGCTACTGGTGCTGTGCTCAGTGCCTTGTGGAAAGCAAACGGTAAGGCTGTGATTCAGCACTGTACAGTTTCATCATCTTGCTCTCTACATGGCTGCAGCTTTCTGATTTCAAAGCATGTTTCCACCTGGGAACGGCAGCCAACTTCTCCTCCCCCACAACTGATTTTTGACATTTATTATGTCCCCTACTATAATAACAGAAATATCTTACATAGCATTAGAGTGAGAAGTAGAATGCAAACAGCACATCCCTTTACCATGACCATAAAACACAGTGCAAGAAGGTTTTGTATTGCAGCTGCTCTCAGAACAATTTTATTATTAAAATGACAGAATGAGATTGTACACATTCATGCATTTATAAAGATTTTAATCACCATTTCTCACATAACACTGAAATTCTAAGATGTGATTGCAACACGTGATATATGAGACAGATTTACACCACTTGAGTTCATGTACCCACAGAAGTACAATCACAATAGGACGGAGCGGAGTTAGTTGCCTGAGGCTAACTGGATATGCTGTACTGCCAAAACAAGTCCTTAAGATAGTTACACAATTACTAATATACATGCAGCAAAAGTTAAAACTGCATGAGCTATAATCGTGCCATTTGATTGCACTGTCAAATACACTTAAAAGCCGTGCAGATCCCTTGCTGATCACTGTATTGCCATGTATAAAATCCATGTTTCTAAAATACAAAACTTAGCAACAGCTGTTTTAAAGTCCTTAATCACAGTGCTTTTTTATTCATATGGCTTCAGTCAGTCCAAGGAAACCTTTTCATGCTGCCATTAAACAGATGAATCTACGTTCCCATCTTCAGATTGATAATGGCATGCTTTCTTGCAATGCCAGTTCACTAAGACAACCATGATATACGTTGTGTTGGTCTTACACCCAGGGCTATATTGGTTACGTCAGTGGTAAGATTTTGGTGCTTCTGCCATAAGCTCTTTATTGAGATACTCTTCAGCCTAATCTGTTTCCTAATTGCTTAAGGAAAAGAGGGTACAAGTGCTTAGGCTACAACATATAAAGACCTCGTAGTCCTGTTATCATACAGACACAAAGTCTACCATGACATTTCATGGCCAGAAACACTGCTATCTGTTCATTTCTGTTTGCAACCGACTGCTGTAAAGAACAAACTGCCCGGACCAGCTACTAAGTATCAACCTTACTGTGACACAAGTCATAATGCAAAAAGCAAATCACATAGAAGTTTGCGTATCTTTGTCTTTAGGGCAAATAAAACCCCTTCCCTTTTTTCCCCAGAGAAGCATGCTAAGAGTATGGCCACAAGTAAAACACACAGATACATCACCCAGTGCAAGAGAGCCCAAAGACATGCAAAAAATAATGCCCTGTTATCCTTGTGAAGGAGTCTCCCAGTCTGTAAGCCAAGTTTGGTGCAAGTTTGGGTGTCTTTGGCTTGGTTTTACAGATCTGTCCTGGTTTGAGGTAAAAGAGAAACAATTTTGAGTTCAGCAATTTTACCACAAGATCCAATTGCTGTTACAGTGTGAGAAGGTCCATGCTGAAGCCAAGTAAGGTACTGGAAGCAAAATCACTGACAGGATTGTCAGAGTTAAAGAATTTAAGAGAAAAACTACTGACACAGGAAGGTCTAAAAGTCTACAAAAAAAAGTGAAAAACTGGATGTTGGCAACCCAGCAATAAGGAAGATCAGCCCATTCCCAACCTGACTGATGACTCTGTGGGCACCAGAGAATTATCAGGGGTCTTATCATTGATGGTGATCATACTATTGCTTAGCCTCGTTGCTCATTAGTCCTAGTTCTCTATCATGTGCAGTAACCAGGAAATGATTGCTTTTTACTTTTGTACATATTCAGCAGTTGTGCATATTCTGCAGTGATTCAGAGAGAGTTGAATCCCAGGGACTAGGAGAAAAACTTCCCCAGCCGCTCCTCCTGATGGGCCAGGTGGGAGAAGATACCACAGAAGGGAGGTGCCTTTTTTTTTGCAAGTTGCTCATTGCCAGTGGCACCTCCTTCAGGTGAGAGGGCCATAGAGCTACTGAAATAAGCATTTAGTTCTTTCCTAAAAGTGGAAAAGGGAATGTTCTGTGACTTCCCGCAGTAAATGTTATGCAGTTAAGGAACTCAAACCTTTTTCTTCCCGTTCCTACCAAAATTCACACTGCTGAAATGGCTCTCCTTCAGTGACAGAGGATACCAGCTGACACAGGAGAAAGAAGGACAGGTACAGATTTCCACTGAGAATGTGCCAATGGAAAGTTCTCTTATGCAATATTTTTTCTATTGACTTTCTTTGACTATTTTTAGGCTGTTTTGATTCACTTCCATGACAAATATAGCTTCAATGAACTGAAAAAAAAACAACCCCATGCATTAAAGTATGAATAAAAATATTCTGAATTGCAAGGCTTCTAATTAACAATATGAGTCTAAAGCTTTTCTGTGGATATTGTCAGCTGTAGCATGAGACTAGACGTTGTATTATTAACACCATGGATAGACAAACTTTTGATGAATAAGAAGGAAATTAACATTTTCAATAAATGACATTTCCCTAGGAATATCAGGATTCAGCAATGCAGACTGACATTCTTGAAATCCTTTGTTCACTGGTGCTATTAGATTCTCAGTTTTGATGATCAGCTGTTAGATCTCCCAGAGCCTAGACTAGGATTTCTAGGTACTCCCATCTTTCAGGCAAACTGGACTCACAGGCACCCCGGGTATGTGTGCACACATGGTATGTGTGCCTTGAAGCCTGGAGGTGTCTGGACTGAAAGTAGTTGAGACAATAGTGCTGTCACACTTCAGCAGAAGTTGGGAAGTCTTGAAGGATTCCTGAGTCTGGACCATGTGGTTCCTTTCCTGTTACAGACCCAAGGCTTTCTCAGAGCTTGCCAGTTTTGAAAACTTCCAAGGTTTTCACGTTTTCTATGATAGGAGACAGAAATCCTATTTGCTTCTGGTTCAGGTCAAGTTGTCAGGTTTCTGTACCCTTCCATGTGCATCCAAAGGCTATAGCTATACCCCTAGACAAAAAGGGGCCAGAGATCGATCCATGTGGTCAGAGGAGTTCACACCCATGTTTCTTAGGGCAAATCCCCTCTGTACGCAAATCCCCTCTGTACACAATGAATCTGGGACCAAAGTAGTTGAACCAGTCAAAAAGAGACAGGGTACAATCTAATGATTTTAGGCCAGGATTGAGCTCATTCCTTAGCCCTTTTTCATACAAAAAAGGTAAGATCCTGACTGGAGGGTTTGTTTATCTGCTTGAACGTAGAAAGGCTCTGCAGAGGGATCTGGACAGGCTGGATCGATGGGCTGAGGCCAATGGCATGAGGTTCAACAAGGCCAAGTGCCGGGTCCTGCCCTTGGGTCACACCAACCCCANGAGCCGGACTAGGGAAGGGATCATCCCCCTGTACTCGGCACTGGTGAGGCCCCACCTCAAGTGCTGCGTTCAGTTTGGGGCCCCTCACTACAGGAGGGACACTGAGGTGCTGGAGCATGTCCAAAGAAGGATAATAAAGCTGGTGAAAGGTCTCAAGGACAAGTCTTATGAGGAGTGGCTCAAGGAAATGGGGTTGTTTAGCCTAGAGAAAAGGAGCTTGTAGCGAGGTGGGGGTCAGTCTCTTTCCCAAGTAACAGGGAACAGGACTAGAGGAAAGAGCCTCACGTTGAGCCAGGGGAGGTTTACTCTGAATATTATGAAAAATTTCTTCACTGAAATGGTTGTCAAGCATTGGAATAGGCTTCCCAGGGAAGTGGTTGGGTTGCCATCCCCGGAGGTATGTAAGAGACGTGTAGGTGTGGTGCGTGGGGACATGGTTCAGTGGTGGACTTGGCAGTGCTAGGCCAACACTTGGACTTGATGATCTTAAGGGTCTTTTCCAACCTAAATGATCCTATGGTTCTATGATTCTAACAATCAGAGTAAGATTTTTTCAGAGACCAGAGGACTCTGGATGCGGGGAGCCTGGCAGAGCAGGCATGACATTGTGCTTGACTTGAAGAGGTCTCCTGGCCTGAAGGAGGAGGCAGGGCAGGTATGCCTTGCCCTGCTGATGCCGCAAGCTTGGGAGTGCAGGCAGTCCTGCAGCCTAACAAACCCCTGTCATGATATTTCTTTAAGTCAATACTTTCTAACAGAACAGCGTTTGACCTGAAAACTTTTAGCTCACTCTAATTAACAGAAGCTATGTTTCCATAATATCAGCCAGCCATAATAATCACTGCCAAAAGGCAAAGGAAAGCTTTTTAGAGAAGAGGATAGTAGCTTAGCTGCAAAAAGTGCAGACTTTCACTATTCCCAATAGTGCTTCAGATCTGACTCTGCTGTTAGTCCTGCACAGTGAGGTTTTGTTTTGTGTGAGGTGTTTTTTGTTGTTGNCTTATTAATATGTCTTTTTGGCACATTTGTCCAGTTTTTGACTGGCTACTTATAACAGTGACCTCTGGTTAACTTGTTGTGAATACACAGCAGCCCAGACTTTTGAAAAAAAAAAACAAAAACAAAAAAAACAAAAACCCAAAACAATAACCAACCTTTTTCTTTTGTTATTTATTGAAAGAACATTATATTCAGGATCTGACAGGCACTGCATTCACCTTGAAGATGCTTGATGATCCTTCTTCGTTATGGCTAACCGGGCTATTTCCTAGAAAGAGGACAAGGCACTTTCTAGTCCTATTTACTCTGTGCACTTCAGCTGACATAATATGGACAGATATCATCCAAAGAATATATTTGTCTTATGGATGAAACTCCCTCCAGATCTATAGGAGATGGGGCCAGGAACAAAGTCGGCAAAGACTATGTCATAGTTGTTTGTGCTTATTCTCTTTAGTATATGGAAGACTCTAAGTCACCTGTCTAAATTCAGAGCCCCTTGAATACGTTTCTCTCTTGGTTTCTTCTCTCAGACACTACTCAGAAAAAAGGCATTCCCTGGCCTGTGCTGCATGGATGGAGCCACAGAAAGATGTATCACATTAATGACAGGTAGAAATGTAAAGAAATCTCCAGGCGTGTCTGTACAAACCTCAAATGATTTTGCCCACCTTAACCCCAAAACTGCAAAAAATCAATAACTGTAAAACTTCTGAAAATGTACAAGACTGCAATGCAGATGCAGCTACACCATGTACAGTTGTTATTATTGTGTCTGAAGGTCTAAATCTAAGGGCTTCTCTTCCTTTGGAAGTATCTATCGCCTTACCCTGAGTGCCTTGAGTTAAACAGTGTGAATTTGTGAGTTTTCCGGCCCTCTCTGCCCTCTCCTCCTGCCAGGCTGTCCTTGGAGGGAACTCTGTGGCCCTCACTACCACGGTGGGGCTGCGCAGCAGTGTGCGGCTGGCTCTTACCCAAAGTAGAAGTGCTCTCCGAGCTAAAGCACTAAGCAGTGATCATTTACACCCACAACAGGGAATGACTATGTTTACCTATAGAAATCTCTGCAAAAAGCAAGAATAAATCTGTAATATAAGAGCTAGGTCAACATGCACATAATTCCAATATGAATCATATATATTTAGGAAAGAGTAATATTTTTGGATTTTTTTTTTTTCATGGACGAATTATATAGTTCTACTCTGGGCCCAATAGCAGCAATAGTAAATATATTACAGTACTTTCTGGTGCTGTGTGGACTAATGCATATCTAAAATCTTTTGCCTGGAATATATTTCTCTTGTCACCTTGGCAAAAAACTTGAAAAGAGGAAAAATCTCTGCCCTGCAGTACCCTGAAGTTTTTCTTTAAATATGAGTTACTAGTAATAGCTAAATTCTTATAATGTTGATATTTTCAGTCAACAGTATTGACTTTTACTGTCATTGAAATTATTTTAATAGAAAATGTCCTAATAAAACTCACATTATGCTTTTCCTTATTACTGTCTTTACTGACCATCAAAAGAAGGTCATATACAGTTTATTTTCCCTGTATTTCACAAATACAGTTATAAAAGATGACTGACAAGTTTCAGTCAAGGAATATATCTAGTAAACTTTGTGTGTGAACATCATTAAATTGTCTTTTCCAGTTTTTCCAAAGTATCTGTCTCCTTGGCAAGTAAAGGTAATGTCTGTAATTACGGAGAAAAAATAATAATAAAGTATGAAAGCCAAAGTTATCGGTAAACTGTAAAGCATCTAAAAGAAGGTCTCCACTGACTGTCACAGGAACAGCTTTTCTATTTCTATATGACTTTAAGTTACTGCACAGTTCTGTCACATTTCTTGAATGTCACCCTTTGTAGTCTCTCCTTCCTGATTTGATTTATGGGCAATAAGGAGATATCAGGAGATGGAACTTCGCTCTGCCATGGTGATTTGAACAACCAGTCTGGAAGTAGTATGTATAAGCGATGAAAATTGGCACAAAACTACATAGGTAATTAAATGCATGGCATGAAAAAAAAACTTTTATTTTTTCTTGTGAAAACACTTGAAACCCCTTCTCTGAATAAATGGAGTGAAGTTTGGCTGCTTTTGTGAAGAAAAATATCAAGATTGGTCTGCGTATAGTGCGTTTATGTGATAAGGCAACAAATCATGTTCCGTAAAAGCTAAGACTCAGTCACCAGCAAAACAAGTCGAATGGTTTATGAAAAAGACTTATACAAAATATACACACCTGCCAGTAAATAACCTCTTCACTGAGTTAGCACTTTTCTAAATTACAAATTAGGGATTCATGATCCTAATAAATACAATCTACTACTGGTTAATAGCTCTCACAGCATTTTATGGGTTTGAAAGAGATTTATAGGTTTATAATGAGGAACATTATAGTGCAGGTGCTATTAACTTCACTAAAAGCTATGCATAAAAAAGGAAAAGCAAATGCTGTACATCTTTCATTAAATAGAAAATACAAATGCATTTTGTTAAAGGTTTTCCTTGTGTACTGTTCCCTAAGAAAAAAGGTCTATATTTCGAGGTGACTTCTAAGTACTGTAATTAATTTGGTGGAGTTCACAAATTGCTTAATAAGTACTATGTTTAATGAATATTCTCTGAAAGTTTATGGCTATTTTCTACATCCATTCAGCAGAACAGCAGTTTTGAGCACTTGTTGCAGATGTTTCCAACCGTTTTCTGCCAAATGCAAATTCACTTCTTGAGTGAATTATCAATGCCAATTTTAGCTGATACTACTGCTAAAAGATTAATGCCCTAAAGGGAGAATCAGATTACTACTTGCATTCTTTTAACATCACTTTAGGAACACTCTCAATCCCCTTCCACTTGGACAGCATGCTTTTTAAAAACAACAGCATTGCTGAGTAGATTTAGCCTTTTCACAATATGGTATAAACAAAGTATCTAAAGCTAAAATTGTATCTTAACGGAGTATCATCCAAAATTAATACTGCTCACTCTCATGAAAAAGTTCAAAAACTTTACCCCAAAACTATTCAAACGAAATCATAAACCAGCCGTCTAGGCTACTCCTTGCTGTCATTTAACAATTTGCTATTATCTGACAACTCATAAAGTAACGGTCTACCCCATGTTAATATCACTTCCTACAATGAGACAAGCTACCCACAAGATTCAAAATAAACTTCTGAAATGATGATGATGATGACTATTCTACAATAATTTCTGCACCTGAAAGTTCCACTAAGCTCTATGGGATGACTTATACATCTGAAGTTACTCATCCATAAATACTGCCAGAATTAAAATTCATCAGTACAAGCTGCTGGAGTCCATAACTTTTATTGATCTCTGGGTTTAAAATGTATAATTGAATTATTATTGATCATTTATTGATATATAGGAAAATATTATTGATAGATAGGAAATATAGGAAGCTCCAGGGGTGATCCATGCTAGAATCTGAGACTCTCTTCAGGTTCGGCCAAACAGAATCTAAAATAAATCAAACCTAATGGTTTTAGGCAAAGTTTTACTTGGGATACAATTAACTAGAATGATTCATGTATCAATGTTATCAAAGTCCTTGCTTCAATTCTTTCCTTATTATAATCTATAAATGTGTGGTCACACTTCAATTATCTTTTATACATAATCTGATGATAAATTCAGCTGAGAAAATCTTAATCTACTGCTATCTTAGATATCTAAGCAAAAACCAGATCAAGCACCTGAACTGTCATTTTCTTTCTGGTGATACTTGAAGCAAGCTTCCAGTGCAAGAATCTGGAAATACTGTGCAATAAAGAGTTTAAGTTACTACTATATCCAGGAACTATTATTACTATTACTATTAAGATCAAATTCTGTGAAAATGTTTAAAAAGTTGTTAATCACATAATAATAAGACTTATGCAGGTGTGCTATTGACAGAAACTTGTAAGGTCCCACAACAGTTAGTCTAAGTTGATTTGCAGTTTACTATAACTATGAAGATGAAATAAGCAATACAAAAAGAGACTCAAAGCTTTAGACAAACTGTCTCCTTCAGGAATGAATTCTAGATTAAAGATAAGAACTGAGCTCCCTGCATTTTTAAAGGCAGATACTGCATACTTCATGTCAAACTGCAGATCTGTGAGTACAGACTTTGAAAAGAGAATCAGCAAGCAGTGATTTAATGCTAATTTGATGCATCATTCAGAGTCAAGACACCATCTAAGACTTGTTTGACAAGACACATTCAAAGTACAAAATGATCAAACTGAAATTGTGTCAGTTATATTATGAGCAAATCATATTCCTGAATGGTGCAGAATTTCCATTACAAGGGGCTATATCATCATAACAGATTAATTAGATGAAAAATGGAAGTAATACAGAGAATGACATCCACACAGGTGAAAGTGTGATTGATCAAAGAACTACAACGGAATCACACTGTCATACGAGTGACTACATCTTACGTTATTAAATACTCCCAGAGCATTGCATGATCATTTCTGCACTTGAATTCTGCTGCTCAGAACTGAACAAAGTTCACCCATTTCCTTTCACAGAATCAAGCCAATATCATCTTCGGTTTTGATCTGCCTAGGTTGCCCTTTTCCAAGTTTGAATGAACCCACAAACCTGCAAAAGAAAATTCAGTCAAACTTGTCATACTTTCCTTACTCAGTGCATAAGTTTGCATAACTATGAGGCTCAGCTGTGACCCAGGATCAGACCACAACCCTTAGATAGTCTCAGTTTGATTTTAGATAGTGTAATTAAATTGTCAAACAAAGGCCTAATGCTTATGAAATATGAGAAGGGGGACTGAAAGAAAGGGAAAAGAAGAGAGAGAGATGGACAGAGAATATTAATAATTGAGGGTGTAAATAATGTAACATTTGTCCAGAAAGAACCTTGTCATTGCTATTTTAATTTTCATAATCACTCAACTAAGGTAGAATATAAAAGCGAAACACACTAACTCCTTATACAGAAGAAAACCTAACATTATTTCATGTGCTTTGCACTGAATAAATGCACCAGTAATGCCACAGAATTACCCTATTATGGATCATAGGAGAATCCCATAGGTTGAATAGGAGAATCCAAGGTTGAGGAACACAAAGTGTGGGACGAGGTAGGTAGCTTCTGCTCCAGAAGAGGCAGATCAATGTGGGTATGAGCTTCACTGTGCCACATTATTTGGGGCTAGAAATCAGCCCCTTTTGTTAGCAGCTTTCTGGTTAAGCCAGGCTTGCAAGCAGAAAACTTCTCCAGGTCTCCTACATCTTCCTAATTCAGACATGGTTCTTCAGAAAGCGAGATCCAGTGCCAAACTCATTCGGATCTAGAGGAACCTTTACAGTTGCTGGTCTCCAGGAAGCACCAGTCATTCTTCCTGAAGGTCCACTCTGCAACACACATACTGGAGCTGGTAACTCTGTTCTGCTTTCAAGATTTTTCCCAATGTTGTATGGTTTTGCTGTGAATGCAATACTTTAATATTTTTTCACAGAACCCTTGTTTCCACAGTAACTTTGAGGAGGTTATGTTGATTAGCATATTTTTTCCTATGTGACAAATCAAACATATGGAGTGTGAAAAAGAAGAGTGAAATCACTGAAGAAGAGCTAGCATATACTTCTTCATATGATTTTTAGCCTTTTTTTGAAACACTGAGAAGTAAAAAACGTGGTGCTATTTTTCCAGATGAATTCTGTAGCATTCCAGACTTCTGGATTTTTTTAAAAAACTCATTCAGATTTTTTACTTTACTGACTGATGTTTCTGCCTTAAAGTTGCACTTAGATCTACCCTGCTACTTGTCAGTGTACCACAGGAAGAAAACCAAACACATACTACTTTAGATATAAGACACATACAAAGTCTTCATGTATACAGTTTTCCTTATTCATGAGGTCCTACATATATATGTCTTCAGTCTTCAGAACTGACTATTTGGTCTCACTGAAATCTACTACTTGGGCTGGGTTCAGGGACAATCTGTCTTTTAAAATTTTAAATTATCTAAGTGCAACAGGCTGAAACTTTAGAAATATGAATTAAAGCTCAGTTTTAGAGAGAAACTTGAAAAAAAAACCCCAACGAAAAAACCCAAGCAACTCTGCTGTAAAACTAAAACTAAGGCAACTAGGGCTTCAAAAAAGCTGTGGGTAAAAACACTGCAGTTCATCATACAGTATTTTAAAATAATACACTTAAATACTGCTGCAAGCTAAAAATGTTTTTCCATGATCATAATCTTACACCTCTAAGAAATTAAAATGAGGGCAAGAATTTTCATTGTCAAACCATGGTAAGGACAGTGTCCTGTCAAGATGCAAAGATTTACATGCTGAGTGTATTATGTTGTTGTAGATGCCTTCAAGGGACAAATTTACCTAGGATGCTTCACCCTCAAAATAAACTAAGATGTTTTTCTGTTTCTTCATGGACTATTTTTCTTCTCAGAACACTGACTTTTTTACTAAGTATATTTAATGCAAACAGAAAGAAGACAGTTTTCTGGTCTGTATCTTCTGTTCAGTTCAATTCTGTAAAACAGGCTGCAGATACAATGATTGGCATGATTCATCAGACTGAAAATCTTTTTCTTTTACCAGTTTTCAGGATATATAACTTGACGAAAACTGTTCTGCACAAATATTTTCCATATGCATTTTACTTCTTATGACATGTTAGAAAAGCTGTCTTTCTGAGTCCTACTCCGCTACTTTCCTTTTTCTTTCAGAAAATAGCCAACACTTTGTATATTCACTTGGGAATAGCCTTTAATTCAGTCTAAGTAATACTTTTAAATAATAGGAAGATCTGATCATTTTCAATTCTTTTTCAACTTTTTTACATCTGACTAAAATAAGCTGTCTATTAAAGTCTACTGGGTTCACCTCTCCCTATGTTACATCTCTTATAAATATTCAGAAACTTGTTTTGATGTTGCAAATTATTTTATTGTTTTTGTGTTATCTCACTGTCCTTGAAAAAAAAAACATAAAAGAGAGAGCACAGTACTTGGAAAGAAGTTTCCACATATTATCTGCATACAGTATCATATTCACTACACAGTGCAAGATCTGTATGGTTTCAAATTTTGACAGATAATTCTCACAAGCATGAAGACAATAGATTAATCATTTTGCTGGAATCAGAGTCTTAAACTATTAACTTACATCTGTGAGGCCTTACATCTCTGTAGAGCAAAGTGAAAAGATCCATATCAAAGCATTTATGTCAAGGACAGAAATGCAAGAAAGTACAGGTTAACACTACTTCAAACTTAAATAAAAAAATAATTAGAAAGTCTAAGGGATTTACAGTTCACAGTGTATAAAATGAGTATTTAAATTATGTTCTTTTTTTAAAAAATAAAAAACCAGATAACTTTTCAATATATTTTCCTTCAGTCACTTAAATGCATTATAATAAAGTTTGTTTACTGCATATTTAATGCAGATTTCTTTATTGGCAGAAGGAGTCAGATAAAAAAGCAGGAAGGAAGGAATGGTAGGAAAAAAACACCCCTAAATGTACACGAATTTCAATTTTAAAATTGCAAAACATGCTATCAAAAAGGAAGCTTGTTGGAGGACTATTCATTTTACTTCTTTTAAAATATATATCAAAAGAAACATATATTGCACAGTTTGAATATACACCGCTTTAGAAGGCTATGAATTCATTTCACTGTGGTTTGGGAGCCTATGCAATCTGGGACACGCTAAGTTAAAATTTTCATCTAGGAATACTCTCAAAATACACTCAAACAGATGCAACTTCTACTAGTTACAAGATGATCAAGAACATCTGAAGTACAACAACAAGAATACTTTTGGGAACCCCCTAGAGTTTAGGCAGTTCCCAAAGCATCCTTGCCATTCCCAAACCTTCCTGGTTTGGGAATCCTGCTAGATCCTGCTAGATCACCAGTTACTGCCTAATTGCTAAATTTTGTCTTAGTGACTATAGAGAAAAGATACATTTGCGTTGTCATTCGGATAATCAGTTTTGTAACAAATCTCACAGTTAGGCAAAATTTGCTTTTTCATTTCTTTCTCCCTGTAAATTAAAAATGTTAATCTTGATCTAAAGCTTAGTAGGAAAGTATAAACTTGCAGTTAAGAGTTACATAGAAATAATAAAATCTACGCTGTGCTTTTTCAGAAATTAGTTGATTGTTCATCATTTATTTATATAGGCATTGTAAGACTACAGGATTACAAAGGTCAAAATTTAATGTGAGTAAATTTGCACTACAAATGAAAAGAACTGGCAGCTGGGAGAAACCTACATGTGCTCTTCTTTCAGTTCATAAGTGTTTACATGCAAACCTGGAAATTCTCAGAAGAACAGAAAATTCTATCAGTGGTAAACTGCTGACATTTCCTAGGCACAGTGGTGCATAACTGGCTCGTCATCTAAGCGTACAGAAACAACGAAGGCCAAAGATCTATTTACTCATTTATTCAGTAGATGATAAAAAAGGAAAGAGACACCACCATAAGGCAAATATATTTGTGGCAATAAATAGCACCGTAATGACATGTTTATATTTTGGTCCTGAAGGATGCACTCACTGTTTTGACAATATAGGATAAATTGTATAAATGAAAATGCTGAAAGGAAATTAAGGCACATGGGAAAAATGCAAAATGATCATTCTCCCAAAGAAATAATTTTAAGGCAGATGCCTATTAGTGTGAGCTAAACAATGAAAATGTGAACAAATCCTCCTGAGACTTGTGTGAAACTATATTTAGCTGAACATAAAAAATGAGAGAAGAAATTTTTTGCCTTCACTCATCTGCTGTAAGCTTCACTATAAATAATTTTAAGTGTTTTTATTTATTTTGTTAAATTAGTTAAGCTGGTTAGATAAGTTAGTTAAGATAGTTAAAATCAATATTAAACAGCACTTCTTACTTTTATCCTATAGTGTATGTGCATCTATATCTGCATTTGTTTTACCTCTTATTAGAAAGCAGAAGGAAAAGCCATAACTGTGATGGTATATTGGACCCTCATACACTGTTTTAATATATATTTTCAATTACAAACTACAGTCCCTGTTTGCCAGATATATGACAATACTGTCTCCTAGGTCAGTAACTGAAGTCTACCACAGTCCGTATTTACAATAGTAACTACAAGTATAAGTTACAGATAATGCCAAATTCTGCAATAGTTACTGCCAGTTGCCACCAACCTTAAATATTCATGATGTGTGATCATTCATAAAGAATGTATGGTTCCAAATACTTATTGCAGTTTTCAATATTAATCTAAACCTTCACAATTCAGATTGCCTGAAGGGAAAACAATTAAGACAAGTTTGTTTAACATGCATCTATAAGACAGCAGTATAACGATCAGCTGCAGATAATTTTAAAGGAACTATTAAAACTAGGCCTATGAATTACACTTTTCTCTTTGTTTCAAAGGTGCTATAGCTTTCTCCTTGGGTTTCCTCTGTCTTCTGAGTATATTCCATCCTCTGGTTTCAACAGTTATTACTTACATTCTACATCAAAAAAAACCCCCAACCAAACATCTCTATGTTTGCCTTGATTTTTTATAGGACAAGTTCTACTGCTTGGTATAACCCCACTCCAAAGGCAGATCTGTTATTGATATTGTTTCGTTTATTTTAAATAACTTGCATTTCCTTTACAGATGTGAAAGCAGCTGTTGTGAACCATTCAAAATTATTTATATTTTGTAATTTCTTGGTATATGGTCATTTTTTTCCCCATGAAATATCTTATTTCTTTTTCAAATCTTAACATCTTCCTTTTATTTTACGTAAAAAATGACAACTTATAAATGTATTATACAGAGAAAAAACAGCCCCATGTAAAATTTTACTTTTTTTAAGCTCTGGCTTAAAGTAGTATGCATGATGATATGTTAAAATTCTCTTAGTTTGTTAGTGCATCTCACTGTCAGTACTACCTAAATACATAAATAAAACTGTATTTCCTTAAATATAATAAGACTTTCTTATGCTAGATCTGTGCAGAGCAGTCTGTATTCAGTACTTGATTGAATATTAAATGTTCTTATCTATAAATATGTCCTATCCTAACATAAGCCAGTGGATCTCTGGTGTAATAGATTAGGACTTTGATTTGAGTGTAGATGATGGAGCTTCACAGCCACACTTTCTGCAAAATACTAGAGGAACTTCGTTGGTTTTTTTTTTTCCACAGAAGGCTTTGAAAATTTATGACTAACTGTATAATTGACTTCTGGATAATTAGGGGACTTGTCATCAAAAAGTTTGTGAAATATCAAGTTTACTGCAACAATATTTTAAAATTAAAAACCATACGCACATTCTGAAGCTATTTTTATATAGCCATCACCTTCTAAAATGTCCTTCTCCTCTGTCTGCTAAGCACTCAAATACCATACATGTTAGCCAAACGTATCATGTAACAGCGTTCATCCTAATAATTGATTAGTAGTTGCAAAAAAATCACAAAATGCAATATACAATAAAAGAGTAAAAAAAAAAAAAAAACACCT
>VXBO01008854.1:272757-287803 GCA_013400135.1 Rhinoptilus africanus | reverse complement strand
AAAAAAAAAAAAAAAGACTGTAAGATTTAAGAGCAGAAAAAGAAAACAGCAAACTCCCAAATGTGTCTGTGTTGAATACAAGATAAAACTAATTCTCCATTGAGTGAGGAAAGAAAGTACTTTGGACAATATTACAAACTGGGATTTTACACCTTTTACTACGTATGTCATCAAGTGGCTCTGGTTTTTACATTGGAAAATAAAATATTTCTCTTGTCTCAGAAACAGTCTCTATGAACCTGCATATTTAATACCATCTTTGCAATATGGCATTTTCTCTTTATAAGGCATGCACCTACGCTGTCTTCAAAAAGTTAACTAAATGTCTTTTTAAGTGTCGTAAACATAGAAAGCCCATTTTTACATCTATCTGGATTTTGCTTTGAATTTTTCAGGTAAAAAAGAATGTTCTACATGCTTGGGATTTGAACTCTGCATTTCACATTTGCCCATTTTTGTGTTTTAAGTAGTAGTCNGAGAAGAGCTCAGCCCCCATCTCTCTAAAACCTCCTTTCAGGTAGTTGTAGAGGGTGATGAGGTCTCCCCTCAGCCTCCTCTTCTCCAGGCTAAACAACCCCAGTTCCCTCAGTCATTCCTCGTAAGGTTTGTCCTCCAGTCACCAGTAAATAGTGCCATTAATTTCATATGGGGACACTAAAATAAACAAAGAAACAAATTGCAAAATGTTTTTCTTTTTTCTTTTCCTGATACAGTTCTAAGTGCATGTAGAAAAAGGACAAATTAAAAATTTCCTTTTCAGAACTTCACCTGAACAACGCTTTCCGTTGGGGTCTGTGATAAGTGTGCAGAATACGTATGTATGATTGTCATATTAAGTCTCATGTACACTTTAACAGATTCTTCAGGTGATTTTTCTGTATCATTGTGACCCATTAGTTACATATTTCTGAGAACAATGAGATGTAGACAGATTATTCCTCAGAACATCAAAATTGCCATACCAGCTGAGATTAGTGCACAGATGTGCTCATCTTTTATCAAGACACATACTGATGTCTCTTCAAAAACCTCCCTAACCTCAAGAGAAAGCTAAGCCTTCAAGTAGCAGTTATGTGCAACTTTCCCTTTCTTGTTTCCATTATATTGAAGGATATAAACTATCAACTCAGAGAATTTTTTTTTAATCGCATAGGGCACAAGAATAGTTATAAATGAAGAAAATAAAGATAGCCTTTTATGAATAGCAGGGAAGCAGCCAGCAGCAGTTGAAACAGAGAAACACGAGCATTGCCCAAAATCTCACTATCCATGATAATGCCCTTAAAATGGCTTGCAGAATCAGTGTCCATCTTTAAAAGAGACCATTCCCTAGTTATTAATTCGACCTGTGAACAGCTAATACTTCTCCTATATCATTTGCTCATGTTTTAAGCATTTCTCCAGGAGCAGGACAACTGAAGTTGAGCTGCAAGCCTGATCTCTGCCCTTGGAAATCCATGAAGTTGCAAGTGTTAGGGTTCGCTGTTGTTAACGTTGTTTTTAAAACACACATCACTTGTGTGCTGAAGAGGTCAAGGAGGAGCCACAAAAAATGCGTAGGCAGGCTCAAATGCATTTTTACATGGATTGCTCACTACCTGTGATGTGTATATTTTCCACTGACACAAATTCAGTGGACTTCAACTTGATTTATTGTTCTGATTCATAGCCAGGAAATTCTCATCTAGTTTTCAACGTGAGCTCCACACATACTGTGGCAGGGCCTACAAACAGAGCTTGCACAGTGTTTTAAGCTTTTAAAAATTTACTTAATAACAATACTTTTCAGTGTAATTTATTCCCCATTGCAAAAGACTAGTCTTTATTTATGGAATATCATTATCTGCCACACTGATATTTACAAGAAAGAGAGGAACTTTGAGGTTTGGGGGAGTTTAACAGAGGTTGAGCTAATGGTATTCAACTTTATGGCATCTTTGAACTATACAGTAAATCTCAATTCTGAGTGCCTCATATGGATTTCAGGGATTTAATAGATTGTGAGCTAATTGTTTTGCCTTTATTTATAAATTTTCCATTAGATTTTTCCTACTTGCATCTTCCTGCTTTGAGGATGCTAAACTAAAAACCATACATTGGCACAGTCATTTAACTCTTCCCCTTAATAAGAAGTGCTCTTCCAAACAATGGGAATTTTGCTTTCATCAATATCCAAACCAGTTTGTATACTATAAGAACTATTTCCTTTGCATTATTATAATACTCAAATTTAGCTGGTGATAAAATCATAAATGTAATCTAAATTCTTCATATTTTTCCTCTTTCATCACAGTTATATGTGTGTGTTGAGGAGTGGGTGGGCATCTGTGTCTATATGTCTGTGTATGTATATGAGTATACTCTCTCATTAAAGTAGACATCGATACTTAAGTTTCTGGGAATTCTGCCATCATGGGCTTTAAGGCAGCCTGCAATGAGTAAGTTTTCTAGTAGAAGGAGGCAGAAAACCAAAGAAAACTGGTCCATTAAACACTGCTTCCAAAGGATAATCAGTTCACTGTATTATCATTAGTCTCCACCAGTAGAAATTTGTATGTCTAACTAGGGCGATAGTAAGCACACTGAAAAATACTTTATTATATGTTTCTTACATGCTACTAAAAGAGTAAAATACAATTCCATGAAGGATTCAAGCACATTACCAATTATTTTTCTGTATTTATACTGTCAAAAGTCAATTTAAGTTACAGCACTTTGACTATCAAAAAGATTTAGTAAGACTATTGAAGACTCAAAAGTACCCAAGAGACAAACAGAATGAAAGGAATTATGTTTATATTTGGAAGAACTTGATTGCTCATTACTCAAAATACATCTCTCTACCCAAAAGAAAACTCTACTGGTAGTATTTTAACATCTTAAAATGGAAAATCTAAATGATATCTGTTCTTTAACTTATCAGCTGCAAGCTGGCTTTGTCAAACCAAATGAAACCCAAGTTTCATATTACTGAAATGGGGCTTACCTTTCAAAAGACTGATTAAAGCTTTTGGGTTGTTTCTTTAGTGAGGTTCAATAACTTTAAATTTAAAAAGAGTTCAGGTAAAATAGAACAAAAAAGGTGTCTGCTAATTAAAAACATAGGTCCTTGATTTTCAACTTTTTCACAGAAGAAACAACTTCCCAAGGTATTGAAAGTATCTTTCACTATTGCGATTTTGTGGGTTTTCCAAATAATGTATTTCTCAAGTAATGGAAAACAATTAGTGGAGATTGGTTTGTTTTATAGTTCTTGACCGACATCTCCAGCAAATGACCCAGAACATTTCTGTCATGGCTTTTTTCTTTTTTTTTCACATAAAGGAATTGCTTTCACTTTTTCTCTCCTTCTCCTTTGAACTTCCATTGTAAGATTGCTGAAAGAAATAGTTTTGTCTTCAAGAACAAAACAGTTACGCAAAACTGGTAAAAGCCAGACTATCCAGTCTCCCTTTCTCATGAGCAGTATATTAACCAGAAAATCTGCAGGGCAGGTTCCCAATCAGTCTTTATTCCATTTAAATGGGAAAACAAGCTGCTGGGAGTTTACCATTAGTACTTTATCTGCTGAGCATCTAAAGAATATCAGATATATCAAAGATCATGCTTTAACGTGGGAATGCTGGATTTTTTTTTTATTTAGTAGCCAATGAGAAAAATAAAAAATTTCCTTCCTTCCTTCGTTTTATTGCTCTGATTTCTGAACTGATTACCAGAAATGATTCACAGTTTAGATCAAATCTGTCATACAGCTTTCTCTGACCTACATATCTACTTTTCCTAAAGTAAATGTTTGACAACAACAACAATCATAATCATAACCATAATCATCATTTAGGTGTTGGATAGATTGTTACTCAGCCCAAGTTTCAGCAGGCTCCCTTTGACACTTGTGAACCTTTCATCTGTCACTCTTTGCCACAGAAAACAGGAAATGTAGATGCCCTGTCACATTAGTATTGTGGTATTTGTATGGTGCAGCTCATTTTTACGTATCTCATTCATAGGAGCACGCATTAAAAATTTTTTTCCTTCATTTCCAGTGATCAGCAACTCATCACTAACTCTTCTCCAGCTATCTGCAAATTACAAGGTTTCTAACATAGGTCCCATATGAGAAGCTTGTATTGGTATACGGAGAAATAGGAATATGGTGATTGGGTTTCTTTTCCTTAATGAGGGGATCTATCTCTTCACACAGTATGTCATGCAAGTTAACTCTCTCTGAAAGCCTCAAGGAATGAGACTGTTCCCTGAGATTCGTACTGAAATACTCATTTAAAATGGTACCTGAAGGGTACCCTTCTGAAAATTGCCATCAATAAAGCAAGCAGAAAAACTAAACCGATATTTTCATCACAGGTAATGATTACAGTGACAATTAAAAATATTACTAATTACAGTTATTTTGGGGCCATTTGGATTAGAGTTTGAGAAATCCTTTTAGTTACTGCTTAGATCTTAGATTTTTGAAAGACCGATTATCATCAAACTTTAAACTTCCTGCTGCTCCCACATTTAGAACAAGTTACAACCCTGTGTGTTTCAAATCTTGTATTTATTATAAAATTGACATTTCAATCCAAATCATAATTTCCTTTTGAATCTTTAATTCAAAAGATTGCTTAACTCACCACAGTTGAGTTGTAATAAGGCTGTTCAACACAGTATTAGGAGTAAGAAACACACATAAACACTCATCACTTGCTGTAAATTTTTGTCACCTGTGAGCATGGTATGAAATACAGTAGTCAGCAGGAACAAAACAAGATGTGACTGCAGGGATTTGAGGTTTGTCTGCAAATCAAGTCAACAAGCCCATCTGCTAGCGGATTGGTTTGGAACTGCTCTTTGAAGCTGCTGGTTACACCTACTCTGAGAATTGTACTGCACTGCTGCACTTTCAAAGCAGAGGTGAACGACCAGATACGTACCACTCCGCTTTGTCCTGCAGTTCGGTGCAGCTTGTTTTCAAAATAAAATGCTATAGTAACAGTAAACTATGTCATGATTTTGAGCGCTGGCAATGCTTCAAGTTGTGCTGCAAACTTGACCTTCCTGAACGAGATTTTTGAAATAATTGTATAAACACACAAGTTTAAAAAGACAAAAAACCCCTGAAGCTGTGCCAAGGGTCTTTCTGCTTACAGAATCAGCAGGAAATCGAAGCAGCATTCACCTATACAGTTTCATGTCCAGATTTGGCAAGCATTCTGTATTTCCAAGACAATGAAAACTACAATTTAGACTCATTATTCTTGACATTTTGAAATTATGAAAATACCAAACTTCAAAAGAAATTTTGCTTATGTATACACCATGAATATAAAAACAGATAAATGTCGAAACGTGGATAAAACAAATAAAAAAATTACTTATTTGAAACTGTACTGCTTTTTGAAAAAGAATAGTTTCAGTGGTTACCCTAAGATTCACACAGAATGTATGCTGCAGCATATATTTAATGGGTTTTTTTTGTGTGTACAGTGAGTTAATTCCTTCATCATAGCATGAACTTTTCTCCTTTGGATGAAGTCAGGCTATCCCCTTACTGACCCCCTTCTTTTTGCCATACCCTGTCTCTCAAAATACTCCAGCTATCCATCTAAGATGATAGTGTGACTATTACAGGTAGATTTTTCCAGTTACAAAAGCAGAGATCAAAGGCAACTGTTGCAAACAGGCCCCCTTGAGGCACGATTTCAAAGGCAGACACAGACCTGGTCTCCATGTCACTCTGTTATGTGGACACTTATGCACTGCAACAGCAAATACTGCTCTTCTCTACGTGCCACTTTTGGACAGTGAACATGTGTCCATTGTTTAAGGGGTCTGTCCCTAATGGTGAGTTATTCTATATCCTAAAGTGCTGACAGCTGTGGATGTCTCTGTGGCAGCTGGATAGCTAGTGCCTCTGTTGAACTTCTCCAAGATATCTATCTACTCCTACCGCTCCCTCAAATCTAAATTTTATCCCTCCCTAACATGTAATTTTTTCCAGATGTTCCATAGCCACAAACAAATTGAAAACAAACGAGGTTTACCTTCTGAGCTTTGGGGTACCACTGTCTTCCTGAATAGCTACCTATTTGGGCTTAACTTGACATCCTGCTTTTCTGTTTTGGGGAGATTTCTCAGTCTCAGATAATAATAGTCCTTCAATTAATTCTACTAGAGAACTACTGAATCTTTATAACACAAACACAGGTGATTCTGTCCGCTGTATAAGAGTACATGACTTATTTTATTGGTATTGGTTGGTTGTTACTGATTTTGAGAGTACAAGAAAGCAACGCTCACCAAAATATGATGTGACCTGGATGATACACATCGCCTATTTCAGGGCCTGTTGGTAAACTTCTGCATATACAGCTGTTGTGAAGATTAAGAGGTTGATTTAGAATTACTTGTAGTACGCAATCACTCAAGGTAATAATCATTTGCTATTTGAGCGGCAGTGTAGTCCCTGATGGCAAAAGGGCTCTCCGCACTGTGGACATGAAATCTTTGGATCAAGAATGCACAGGTCTGAAAAATGCTAGGAGGATATAACTTGGGGATATTTTGTTCCTTTGCAACTCATTTTTTGCACAAACAAGGAAGCAGTGATCTAGTAGGAGATTTGCTTCAAGTGACAAGAAGACAAGAGAGGTTTTCCTGTTATGTTAGCGTAGGCAGATGGCTGTACTTGAGGTGTTTCATTGGGAACATATTCAGTGCCTTGCACAGGCATGGAAAAAGATAACAAAAGTGACAGAAGAGCAGCTGGGCTTTAGGACTGGCGTCAGTGGTGAAACTGCGGTGGCATGGCTTGAGATTTCTGTGAAAGCCAAAGGGGCAGGAGAATGTGAAGAACAGAGGCATATAATAAAAAAAGCATGCGTTTTAACAAAGCAGACCTGAGTGGTAATTTCATGTTATAGAAGATTTTTAATCGGGTATTTTTTGAATAAATAAAGAAATAATTCAAAACAAACAAAGAAAAAAGAAAGCAGTTGTTCAAGAAAATTTGTGTAATTCTTGACATAACAAGTATTTATTTTCAGAGATAACTTCTTGTAGCATCTTGTCACAATACAATCTGACACTTGTATTATGTATTGCTACACCAACACATGCAACATACTTTTCTATGAAGTTGATTTCCTTCAATATGCATTGGTGAACTTATTCACATAGTGGATTAAAATGGGAAAAAACCCCCAAAACTGAAATATCATTTTTTAAGATTATAGCTGAACATTCACAATGACAAGGCAATTAAGATTGTCCTATCTTCCAAAGAATGTGCAGAAGAACAGTTAAAACCATGACCCAGCAGCAACGCACTCCCAGCATTAGTGCAGTGCTCCGTTTGGAGGGCAGACACCATCAAAGGAGGACAGCCAATAGAGCTTGCTTCCTATTTAGGACTATTTGCAGTCCTGATGTAGTTTGGCTGTAATTCAAAAATGCTCTGGTTGCAATTTGGTATACATTACCGGTGACTAAGATGGTAAAACTCATAGATGCATATGTCTACTCCAAAATATATGCACAAATCCCAAAGAGCAGACTTGTTCCCAAAGTGCTAAAGAATGACCAGTAATAACCACTTCATTAAAGAGAGAAGAAAGCCATCCAAATTTTTCTTAAAGCTACATAGAACCCGAGTTTCAATAGCATTAACACTTAATATATGTCATACTGCTCTAATTGACTTGACTTGCAGTTGCAACTGCTGGGCATCTCTGCAACCATAACGCTGACATTTCCTAACATACGAGCATGTGGCTTTCCAGCCTTTCCAGACCCTGATTACGGGGGTCTATCGCTCTTTCAGAAGCCACATATTTTTTGCTGTATATAAACAAAGGAAAGTAAAAGTCACAAACGTTTTTTGAAACTGTAATGAGCTCTGCACTAAATGTTAGACGCACTGGATGTTCAAGCTAATTATCAGTTAGTTTTGCAAGCTACATATACGTTATCTGGTATAGGCCTTTTACCTCAGATGAGATTTAATCTATTCCCCTAGACTGAGTGCTCCCATCAGGCATGTGGGAACTGATTAATCCAAAGGTCCGGTGATTGGTAAGGGCACTTAACTCTCCATGAAGCGCCAGAGTGTATTTGGATCTTTTTTTGGAGGGGGTTACTTTTTGAAGATTTTATTGGTTTCCTCTGAAAATGCAGACAGCTCTGTGACCCATCTCTCTGATGTGCAGCAAGTGAGGATGACCTGAGGGCTCTGCCCAGAGCTTCAGCTCTGCCTCAAAGCAAACAATGAACGCAGACACAAACTGACGGAACCAGTTGTGCAAGTAGGATGCTGTTTTGCTAGTCTATTTGAGAGATATTTGCAGAGGAATACTGACTTTTCCTCCAAATTCTGAAGGAAAGGTGTGACTTAGACCTCCCTGCTCTGTCTTTTACATTTCCCTTATTTCTAATTTACTCAAACTTCCCCTTGCCAGTTTTTTTATTTCTTTCATCCCGCAAATTGCTAGTTTTCTAACTGCGTCCTTCCACTTCTCCTCAACTTTGTCTCTGTATTTGTTTGAGGCTTGTCCTTCACAATGTCTGTGCCAACCTAAAGAACAAGAACATGATGAGCCTCTAGTTCCAGGGACTGACCCCAGGTCCTAGGAGCAGGGCAGAGGATTTTCCTCATTTAGCCCTGCTATAGCACAGTCAGAGAGCTCTCTTAGCAGTGAAGGATTTGAATTTTGCAGTTCATTTCCCAAGGAGATAATAAACTTAAGAAGGCAACGCAGATGACAAAAAGTGTGGAATACTTTCATACAAGGAGGAAATAGATAAACTAGGGCTCTAGAAAAACGGATTACTGAGGAAAAGTGAGGGAGATCTATCTGTAAAATGATGAATAGCAGAGAGAAGAGTAGGGAACTCTTAGTAGCAATGTGAATCTACATCAGTGTTTTGTTTTGATCTGGACAATACTTGAAGCAAAAAAGCCCACCCAATACCTAGGTTCGCACTATGGAGCAGCTTCATACACATGAAATAGATTCATCTAGAAGGAAAACAAACTGAAAAACGCACTCCAGACGCTCACCTAAAAGGATCCAGCCACTAACAAGTGTTCATGGAACCGAACTGCAGTTAGTTTGAAGTAAACACCTTTCAAATACATATTGTAGGGTATCAGGTCACACACTGTTTCATTCTACAGATTCTCTTCTATAGCACTGCATTACTTGCTAAGGTAGGCATATCCTATGTTGCAAAAACCCAAAGGAATCAAATCAAGTAGTGACTTTAAAAAGTATATATTCAACATTTGACTGATTGCCACATATTCCTTTTGGGTGGTAAAATCCTAAATGGGTTCAGGAGTTACTGGACATATAAGATGTCTACAGAATATATTGACACAGATGCAATTTCCTGCTCAGAAAGTACCCAGACTGCAGATTATCAGAAAATCAAACCAGTAGACAGGTCATTCCATGCTTGTCATATTATCGTATCTTTTTTGTCAAGCACAACATAAAGCCACTTTCTGTTTCAAGCTGAGTACAGCTTGAATTCAGTTGCAATAGATCTTGGACATCCAGAGTTCCCTAGCTGCTCGGTTTGCTTAATAACTGTATCTTGGAGAGTGGCTTTCTGGTGGTGCCTAGCAAACGTCCACTAATATCCTCAAGGCAGAGCAAAAACACCATCCACCAAATACTGAGTTAAGCAAATTTCTCAGTACTGTTGCCTGCCTCCACACACAGCTGAATGGCGCCTTGACTACAGGCTGGACATTCTGGAGTTGCTACTGTTTGATCAAGAATTATGGGACATTTTGTCTCCTGAATAAAAGAACATTTTTCCCCAGGTATTTTTGCCTCATAGTGGTCCTATATGCATTTAATCCTTGAGTTCGCTACTTTAGCACTTTGGTTTGGATCAGGAGTGAGGTTTTTGAAGTGAATCTTGCAGTGCCTGCACCTGCGGTGCTTTGGTTGATGTCATGTGTCAGACAGCAGGCACAGACTGAGCTGCTTGCCAATTAAACTGCAGCAAGCGCAAAGACGCGCTCCAGGACTTACCTCAGGTATTCCAGCATCTAACAGAAACACAGTCCACAGGGCCATTACAGCCAGAATGAAATAAACACCCTGAAACACATATAATACAGACATCACGTCCTCAGCAGCAGCTCTTTCACTCCACAGATCGACTTTTACTGGACTGCACTGTTTGCTAACCTATCCATAACCTTTATTTCACAGCCACTGATGAGCTGGTTTGTTTCAGTTTGACTTTGATTAAATTAAATGAAAAAAAGAAAAGAGAAACTAACAGAAGGCTCAAAATGAAAGCGGTGATAGGAAAGTTACAGATAAATGTTCTCTTGGCAGTGCTAGAAGTCACAAATTTAAAAGGCACCATTGACTGTCAGGGCCAGCAATTGCAAATTAAAGACACCCTACAAGATCCCCAGGGAGCAATTAAAGTATGTGTGAACTAGTTGGCTGCTATGACCAAGCATTTCTTAAGCTTGAAATAAAGTTTAGAGTAGAACTTAAAAAGAAAACATTTTATTTCATCTGTACAAATTCAGTTTAATTTGTTTCAATATGTGTTAAGGTTTGACCTAACAATTCCATGTTGTACCAGAAGGTGAGAAATTAAGATCTACTATGGACTCAGGATTTTACACTTTTCAAATCAAAATGAATTTAGATTATTACTTCTCTGTAAGTGTTCCACAGCCAAAACATGCTCCTAATAAAGGTGTGGCAATATTAATTGTCTGACAATGCAGTCAATAGGCTGAAATTTGTTCCACATTTTAACTTCCTTACTCAATTGCACACAGAAACCTATTAAAACTCGAGTTTTTCCATGACACCATTAGAGACGTTTTTATGGTAGCGCTAAAAAGTTTGAGGACGGGAGACTGGCCGCTATTGCTTCATGAGTTTCAGAAATGTTGGATTGACAGTGTGCATTGGTAGGAATGCTGAGGTTCATTCCTCTTAAATAAATCTACAAAATTTATGATTTATACTGGAACTTGGAGAGATATTTTAAAATAATTTAGCCTTAAGGGTGCAGATTTATAGTGATTAGGTGCTGCTACACAAACTCTGTTGTAGGCGGATTCAAGAACAAAAGCCTGGTGCTTGCGGTGTGGCCAGCAACAGGGGAGAGACTCTAGCATGGCTTAAGAGTTGCTAAGATTTTGAGAAGTTTGTCTTTAACGCCTTGTCCGGAATATGAATTTACACAGATCAAATACAGATGGTTCATAACAGCTCTCTTTCTTCCACACTTTTTAGATTCCATCTCTTTTCCCTGCCTTCACGTTTTGCTTTTTCTTTGTATTCTCGGATCCCTGGGACTCGTTCTTTGTGTGTGTCTGCAAAACATCTCCTGCGGCTGGAGCGGTACTGACACAGGAGTGGGAGGCAGTGACAGCGGTACAGAGGAGCAAAGATACTGACAACTGAAAGGAACAAAGAAACGGGAACAAGCTACCCTGACCGCAATGTAAATTCCTCCGTGTCGGGAACAGACTCCTTTTGCTGTTCAGTGTAGAGCTGAATATACTTATCTCTCAAATAACAAATGTAATATTGCTTTACAGCTAGAGGATGCAGTATGTTTAAAGCTGTATTCCACCTATGACACAAGATATGTTAATTACACTTTATCATCCAGTTCAGCTAAGTGTTGAAGATTGTTACTGCCAGCTTTAATTCTCTAACGTTTGTTTGCTAAGCATATCTAATCAAACAAAACCTCAGACTTTTATCTCCTCTTGACTTACCCATTTAGCCACAGTAATGCACAGAACATCAACATGATTTACTTTTTAAGTACAAATAAATCATATGCACTTAGGAGTCTGGATCTTGGGCTTCACAATTATGTACACCTACTACAGAAACTATCAGCAATGCTTTCAAGTTACATTTAATTTAGTAGCTTTGCCTCCTCCTCTTACAGTTTCAGCTCAGTCGCTGCTTTTCATGCATCAGAATCATTAGTGGTCACACAGAGATACTTGTCTCTGGGTTAAAATGTCTGTAAGCTGTCAAAGTGTTTTAGTGTAAACCTCTGTGACAATGTTTAGTGGTGCTCTCAGCATACAAGAGATAGGCTTGCCAATATTATTTACATACGATGATAAATGAGCAACATTACTCACTTTACCCTAAAGTAAGCAGTGCTTTTGGGACGCTCTTTAAGAAATCTTTTTCCCTATTGCAGTTGTCTATTAAAGTGATCTAGTTTCACTTTGTTTCACTTTTTTTTTTTTTCCCTCCCAGATTAATTTTAGGCTTATCACACATGAATGAAAACCATATGTTTTCTAAAAAAAAAAAAAAAAACAAAAACAAAACACTAACCTGAAAAAAGGGATTAAGAGAAAAAATATTTTAAAAAATGTTTTAATCTGCAGCAAGAGAAGCAGCAATAATGCATGCCAGCAGCAATCGTAGCTCATGGATTTTGTTCTGCCACTTCAGAATATATATTAGAAACACTTTGTTCACTGCATTATGTATATATACTCTGTTTTGTTTCTTTTTCTCTTATTAAAGATATCTACATAGAAATATAGGGAAAAAAATATTTTTTATGATGATGGCTGAAAAAATAGTCATACATCTTAGAGAATTTTGGAAAAAAAAGATCAGAATTGTTCAGAAACAATTTTGCTTTAATACTCTATTAATTAACAAAAATATTAATGTTAAAGTTGAAAGTTTATTTCCAAGAATTTGTTTGTTTATCCAGCTGCTTCTCTACCTGAACTCTTAATTAGATTTGGTAACAATGCAATTATTTCTACAGCGACCAGTTTTGGTGTCACAATTAGAGGATCATGATTTCAGTATACAAAAGAGCAGCAAGAAGATTAACTCTTAGAAACAGCCTGGGGGAGGGATGTTCTTATTTAATATCCGTAGTACTAAAGAATACAGGAAAAGAACCAATTATATATGAGCATGGAACTGTTTCTGAAGAAAAGGGCATGCAAGCACTTTTCATGAGAAACACGATTATTTCCAACCAGTAACAATTCTATTATTCTGAAATCTGGGGTGGGATTTAAGTTGTACATGAAACATCTAATTTATAGTGTATAGGTGTCTATACATATATATATAATGGCGGGGGGCGGGGGGATTCAGGTGCCTAAATTCAGGTGCCAAGCTGCATCTAAGACATACTAGTGCACTTGGGATATCTCCATGAGATATCAGATAAGGTAGAAGACACCTGGGAGACAGGTGACCTTCTGAATTTGCAGCTGAAGGTCAAGCAGGATGTTGTAGGACACTTCAGATGGTACCAGACACCTGAACTGAACTGAGATACGAAGACTGAGTTGTGCCAGCCCTGTGTTATAAGGATGTTCTGGATATTGTAGTATGTTATCAGAAAGACCTGAGCATTTATGTTTAGACAGGTGTGTTGAGCCCCTACAATGAGGTGTCTGAGTAACAGTCCAAATCCTACAAAGATGGCAATTTAAAGACATATATTCTATTTCTGTAATGGAATTTCAGTTAAAAAAAAAAGAAGAGAAAAAAAACCCTAACAAAACCAACAACTCTTCCTATCAGGGATAATACGACAGTTTCTGTCTGCCTGTAGAAAACTTTGTGATGGTGACCTGGCAAGGGATTAGTTCTGTCAGAGCATGAAAAGTATCTGTAAGTAGAGGTTCAAATTTGGTTTAAGAAGATACAAGAACACTGACGATCAGTCTGCATTGATCTCCTAAGCACAGGACTATCTCACTAGTACTGGAGAAATCAGAGGGCCGTTAGAGCATTTGCCAGGTAGGTATCAGGCAGCTAACATTTTTAAAAGAGAGGAAAGAAAACAGGAGAGAACAGAGAAAGAACTGAGGAGAGAATATCTGGCTTAATTAGATGTTGTCAAATCAACTGAATCTCAGGAAATTTGCCTTAGAGTACATGAAACACTGACTACAACAATGTCAGAAGTATTCATCGTTATCTTTCAGAATTTGGAGAGAACGATGACATATTCAGAAGATTATAAAGGTCAAACACAACCTTTATCTCTAGAAAGTGGAAATGGAAGAGACAACAAATTATAAACTACTCTGCTTACATTCTGTTCCTGAAACTATACTGGAAGAAATTAAAAATTTTAGCAACTTGAAAGATAACATGAGGGTGAATATCAGCCAACACATATTTTTCAAGAACAAATCCAATTCAATTTTCTTTTAAAAGTAAGGGCTTATGAAAAACAGAGTAGCAGAATATAAACTAAATTAAAAAAAAAAAACAATTTATAAATGGGCAATGTTACAAACAAAACTATTCTAAGACAATACTAGCTTAAGAACTGCACTCAAGGAGTAGTTATCAATAGTTTGTTGTAAGACTGGAAGGATATATGACAATCAACAGATGGAGATCCAGTAATACATCAATAGTCTTCATACTTCATTGACAAACTGGCTGACAGAATAGAGAATATATCTATTGAATTCACAGACAACAATCTAAAAAAAAAATGGTTTACAAAACAGGACCAACAAATTGACAAGATGGTCTGAAAGCAACAGGATGGGATTCATTATGGAAAAAACAACCAATCCACAATGTTCTTCAGTGAGGCAGAATATATCAGCTGTGAAAATACTACATGGGAAACAACTGGCAGGGTGGCATCCGAAAAGGGAAAAGTCTAAGGCATATATTGAATTCTCAGATGACAGTGAGATGTCAATGCCAGGTGACTGAAAAAAAGGCTATCATACTGAGATGTATGAAGAGAAATATTTTTTGTAAGCCACATTAAACAATTCTTTGGGACTGGTAAAGCTTTCACAGTCTACTGAGTCTAGTTTTGGGCCTCGCATTTCAAAGAAAAATTGGTCAATTAGAGAGATCCTACAGGGGAGCAACCAGATGTCTAGTAATCATAACCTACAGAAAGAGCCAAATTTATTGCTCATAGCATATAAATGACTGAAGCTGGAATATAAGAATGGCCTCCAATATTAAAAAGATGTCGTAAAGACAAAGGAAATAAGCGACTTTCCATGCCCTCT